>VOPJ01014341.1:0-29282 GCA_014673585.1 Semibalanus balanoides
ATCAGTTCAGCCATTCCTGAGATATAGTATAGGGGTGTGCACATAAGCACGTGCAGAGGCACCCTACTCTTGACTTGTGGAAAAGCGGCGACTGAGGGTTCCCTAACCACACACCAAATTGGAACACAATCGGTTCGGCTGTTCCATAGATATATAATAGTAGGGATGTGCATGTGCAGGCACCCCACTCCTGGACCCTGACTATGCGCCATGTACATCTGTTCTCTATTGAACAGCATTTGTCGCATGTCGCTGTAACCCTCAACTCCAGAGCTATCAGCCTGGGATTCACGATGTGTTTCTCTATTTCAAAATTGACTGTTTCCCATGTTTACCTTATTAGTGGCAGGCTCCTGGCTACCCCTATTATGTAGTGGCAGGAAGGGGGCAGATTCTGTGACCCCCGGAGATCTCGAAATCTACCCGTCCGATTACAAAGAACAAACAGTGTTTGGTTCCCCTTAACACGATCTACATTTCTTTGAAAAAAATCATAAATTACAAATAGGAGGGGGGGGGGAAACTACACAAATTAGAGGTATTTTTTATCCGACACAGCTGCCATGTTTATCAACCGATTTTAACGCAACTAAAAGGGATCGATAGATATTGAGTAGGAGATTGATCTAGGAGGAAGATTTTTGAAAATTTTAAAAATCATAGGCGTGTCCAGGTCACTAAATTGGGTATGACATCAATGGGTAAGTCACCTGTTTTTATGGATTTTTCTGGATAAATGCAATGGTTCATTATTTTTACAGCAGACACAACAGTTATACGTTTTTTTGCCATAGGTGGTGCCAGGTTACCAAAAAAGGAGGTAAAATATACAAATATTAACCAGTCATTTTGCTACCAAGCAATATAAATAAGCTGCTGGTCATGTGTTTTTTGTCCATTTTGAATGTTTTAGTGACTAATTTGAACTTATTTAAATCACTGTAAACCTTTGTAACTCCTTTATACTTGAGACAGTTAGGAAGAAGCCGTGGAGATCGCATCTCCGTATTATCGCCAAATGTCGTCGAAAAATCCTTCCAAAACTGGGCCCTGGAACTGCCTCTGCTCAAGTCAGGAACTCTAAATTTTGATTCGAGGTGTGAAAATAAATTTTAGGAAAAGTCACAAAATTGCATGTGCCTACTCTCAGCCGCTTCTGAGATATCCAAGAAAAACACGAGGGGTGGGCAGAATCTGCCGCTCCCAGCTCTGGTGAATACCTGGCTTGGTGTCTCCTCTGCCTCTGGTAGCGGCCAGGCACGCTGTCCTCAGCTGGCTGCAGATCTCAGGCAGTGACTGCAGACAGCCGGCGGCGGTGACGTGACTTACGGTCAGCGGTCCGACCGACCAGCACAGTGATGACAAAAAGTTCCGATGAAGACGAGGGACAGACGCTTCTGAGAGTTGATGGTGAACCATACGATGCTTCCCACTTGATACCAGAAATAATATTGGAAATATTTTGCTGCTTCCGCCTTCCATTCTCATTTCTCGTATCTTTGTTGTGTGGATGTCAGCTAGTTTATTCGGAATCAATACAACCAAACAAATACCTAAAAACAGACGTTTCGACAACAGTATTGTCTTCGTCAGTGTTGATAAATGATAAATTATTTTAAATTCTTAAACTATATGAAGAGCGAGCAATCACATCCAGGTAAAACAGGGAACACTGTTCTCCTGTTACCTGGATGTGATTGCTCGTCTTTCATTATTTTTAGAATTAAATATTATATCATATCAACACTACGAAGACACTTCGTGTCGAAAGTTAATTAGGTATTTTGTTTGGATTGTCATTGATCCGACATAAAATCATATGTCTTGATACTCACAGTTCAGCTGTAAATAGTTTGAACTAATGCGAAGAGAAAGTCGGCAATTTTGTATCGAAGAAAGGTGAAATGTTATCGAGTAGGTGCATATCCATTGCTTCATCTATTAATTCTTTAATTCTTATTCGGTAACGATTTCCATATTCTTAGCATAAATTTAGAGCAACCAAGAACACAGATCGCCGCCGTTGCCGAAGTAACGCCGTCTTCAACCACGTCCAAAGAGATATCATGGTGTTGCGGGGATTCGATCCCACGCTCTCGGACTTGACCATTTACATAGGGTCATTCTATGGCTAATAACTCAGAAACGGTGGTTTGGGGTTGCCATTTTAACCACAAAATCACATCAAATAGAAATGCTTAGGCCTTATGTATATTGGTATCATTTATTAATCTGATATGAAGAACAATACATAATACATATTTGCGCTTGATAAAGATCATCGCAACATCGTAAAGGAAATGTTATATGTTAGTTACGAGCGAGCGCGAAGCGCTCGCTCGTCTTTACGTGGTATATGATACAAATCTGATTATGAGCGGCCCAACCCAACCTGACCCAACCCGTGGCGACACTTTTGAAAAGCTCATTTAATTTTTGCAACCGCACGTCCGATTGTCTCAGGTTCGTTCTGCTTTACGTTCTTCTTCTATCTTTTACACTTTCGAGTTTGTCGCTTCTATGCATCAATGAATTACCGCAAGCGGCTTCTTTGCTGAGTAGCTCCACAATCAATCATGGTTTTATCAGTGATCTATCATGTGGGGTGACTACTGACTACCACTGAGCGTGGCGCGGCCGCCGTGAGGTGTTGAAAGGTGTTTTGTCGCAAAAACTCCGCAACGGCTGGGCTGATTGTGTTCGAATTCGGTGGGTGGTTAGGGACCTCTCAAGTCTCAGCCGCCACTTTTCCACAAGTCAGGGATGGGTGTCTCTGCGCGTGCGCATGTGCGCACCTTTTTTGTATCTCAGAAACTACTTGCCCGATTGAGTTGAAATCCACCATACATTTCCTTCGCCCTCGCTCGTTCATCGCCAACTACGACGCTTTACTGGTTAATTGGTACTTAGCAAAATTAGCGTAATATATAGTTCAGCGCATAATATTTGATTTAATTATATTTTCGTAAGATTTCCGGATAGTTATTATTTAATTATAACCAATAAGAAAGACGAAACACCGCGTGTTGCCGATATAACCCTGTACGTACTACGTAACCAATTTCAAGAAACAAATATTGACGTTGCCGGGACTCGATCCCACGACCTTCGACTATATCTTGAGATGGTGTCATTGTTTTGCTAATAACTCGAAAACCGTTGTTTGGATTTGTCATTTTGGCCCCCAAATTCGAGAAAAAAAATCCCCGCTTTCTTTCTGAGCGTTGGATTTGTGAATTTGAGGTGAAGAGCAGTTCGAAAATCGAGCTGGAAAAGTAGCAATTTAGCATGAAACCCTAGTAGTAAAAGTTACGCCCATGCTACCGTAAGACTTACTCGATTATACAGGTTCCCGTCCTGAAACGAAATACTCTCTTTTGCAGTTGTATGAGCTTTATACACGTTTAAGACATATCACAGGGACATAATTGCATCAATGCTCATTTACTCTATTATTTCAGCAATTATCAACGTTAAAACTTTGTCGTTTTTCGAGACTTTAATAAGATAACGAGTACTTGATCGGCATTACTGTCCACCACTTTTATCTTAGAATCTGCTCTGCAGCTAATCTGCCCTTTTCTTTAAAAATGTTATGCCACCTTTTCAATTATATGGCCCATTCATAATCATGTAACTAGCATAGTATAATACAAATTGACTTAACAAAGATGACGAAGACCTTTCGAGCGTGCAGACCACCTTGGCATTCATGACATTTGGTGCGCTCTTTGCCATCTGCCATCTGAATGATGATTGAAGAAAGTTACTAATTGAAAGACGCAGTAGGCCAAGCAAGCCAAGCTCACATTTTTCCAGTTTTTTCATCAATTTTAGTTTTGGATTATTTGTAAGTCCTACACAGGACTACAAAATGGTTATGCAATTCAGAACTTGCGTAACTTTTTCTTATTACACACTCAACACTGTTCGTTCAGCTTTTATGGTTTTCGCCGCCACCTTATATCTGGCCTGAAGCGTTGATAATTTGGTGGTGGTGTACTGTACTTACGAGTTTCGGGATGCAAATTCATGAAAAATATCGAAGGAAAGACTAGGTAATTGCTGCTGTCGTTGGAAAAATACGTTTATTTTGTTCCTATATTGCTTATTTTACCGGAGATATGCTATAAGTGAGGTGTTGTTACTAGCATAAAAGAGACGACTGGCTCTGCCTCAGCCGGTCCTGCAGAAAGTACGCGGTCTCTTATACGGCCTTGGTACGCGGTGGCATCACTGCGCACTTTGTAATGTCCTTACTCCTTACGTGCAGAAGAAATCATTTCCCAGAAAAATGTGCTAACCATTGGACTTCTACCACCTTTATAAGTACGTTTTTAACACCTCCACAGTCCACAGCCCACACCCACCCTGACAGGCGATCGACAACGACCAGACCGTAGTGATGACCACCGTAGTCGATAGAGTTGGCTAAAATCGGCGGAGGACGAGCGAGCCCGTATACTATAAACCCGAAAGCGGAAAAATTGGTCTGCTGTCATTTAATCTTAACATTGCCAGAAGTGTGGTCTCAAACATCACCAAATTTCAGCTTAATGTTACCCATGACAACCACCGCGAGTCTCTGCCGTCTACCGCTGTGACCGTGGCGCCACCTACTGCGCCCTGCCGCTGGTAGGAGGCGCAGGCGATCTGTGTCACACGACGCCCCTGACGCCACACTTGCCACCAGACATCTGCATGCATCTGAAAGTAGGATCTATGATCCCGGAGGTCCTTTCGACAAAACGCAATGTGGGATCTATGATTCCACTGGATCCCACTACAAAATACAACAGTAAATCTTGAATCCCGGTGGATCCCTCGATTAAATTTGGCAACGGATCTCGGATCTCATATGGTCCAATGCTAAAGTATGAAAATGGATCTCGGATCCGACAAGATCCGACTTATAATTAATGTAATAATTATAGTATTTCTTGACAAAATCTAACTAAAGGCAAATACTTTCTGTGTATGACAGGTCTGGGATCCCAGTGGATCACAGTGCAAAATTGTACCTGCGAACACGGATCCCGGCGGATCTGTCGACGCGTCATGCTGACACCTCACGTCTCACGAAACATGTCAATAACATAATTGATTTAATGAGGCTATCAGATGACGAAGACTGCTTGACTGTACTCACTACTCAGTCGTTCTCCCGTGTGCCAGAATGGTAACGTATGTTGTGACCTGAGGTCAAGGGGTGACGAGGGGCGGCAAGATTGTTGTTTGTGCACCATCTATTGACTTTTTCGAAAAGTAAGCCGTTGGTATGATTCCCCTAAATCCTTTAGGGAAAAACTTATGCGGTACCCGAGATTTGACCTCTCGGTTATTCTTTGACCTCCTGAGGTCAACCGATTGACTTTGCTATAAATGCTTTTACTTAAAAAAAAAACACATTCATAGACGCCAAATTTTGCGTACAAGTTTGAACAAAACGTGTCTTTGGTAATGTTAGGTTCGGCCGATGAGTGTATTTGAAATGTAAAAGCATTTATAGCTGAGGTCAGCCGCTTGACCTCAGCATTTACGGTGCTGAGGACAACTCCTTAGCAGCGTACATTCTAGGCAACACAATCGGCCGGTAAACAACCAATACGTATTTGGACGGCTCGTCAAATAAATATTAGCGTCTTTGCAGGTGACCTGACGTCAAATAGTGACTGATTGGTGTTTAGTCTTGTTTTGTGGACCTTCGGTGAGATAACCCTCTTCCCACCCTTTTCCTCTTCCTTTTCTCACCTTCGCCCTTCGGGGGCTGACAGGCTCCCCCGTTAACTTTCCAACCAAGCAACATAGAGCAATGCGGTAAAAAACAGCATGTTGCCTGGCAAGAGAGGAATCTAATGGTATGCTGTTTATAGGCTTCAGGTCAACAGGTGACCTTCCAGTTCAAGTGAATCACCTAAGATCGACCACGTCCAAAAATAGCGAATTTGCTCTGTCCGTCTTTATTACCAAAGTTATGAGTATACAACGCTTTGGTCAGCGTCGAAATAATGGTCGTTGTATTAGCTATCTGGCAATCAGATTTGTGCCTGGATCCCGAGGTTGGATCTGGGATCGCAGTGGATCCCTCGGTATAAAAAGTATGAAAATATTGGATCCCATTGGATCCCTCTGTATAAAATACATGAGGATCTGGCATATTTCTGGATTTATCTGCGTAAAATGCATCGGGATCTTGGATCTTAGTGGATCTCTAATTTAAAATGAACCTTAGATCTTGAAACACATGATACAGGGACTGACATAGAAATGTGTGGTCTCTATTTTGCGTCTGTACGTGTACATTGCAGACAATTTGTACCTGAAAAGTATCTTGTAATTTGTCCCTATTGGGAAACATAATATAATAACTATTTTTCCATTTTTTGGGACGGATTTAGGTGATATCCTTACCACTCGATCCGGCTTGGTTCAAAACGTTGTGGTTGTGAGTATTATGTACTTCGGTTCAATCTAAGTTGACCAAATTAGACTAAAAACGCAAAAAATCGTTGCAGACGACGTCATGCTCAGAACTATGGGACCGATTTACACCGGGTCCTCACCAATCGATCTGGCGTGGTCCAATGCGTTGCTTTCAGGAGTTCTATTTACTTTGATTGAATCTAAGTGGACCAAATTGGACCAAAACCACCAAAAATAATTGCACAAAACGTCGTGCCGAACATATGGGTCCGATTTCGACACGGGTTTCACCATTTGATCTGGCTTGGTTCAAAACGGGGCCTTAATGGAGTTTTATCGACTTTGGTCAAATCGGAGAGGACTAAATTGAACCAAAACCGCCAGTTTGGTTGTTCTCGGTCTAATTTGGTCCACTTCGATTAATTTAAACTGGGTAAAACTCAACACGGCACTGTTACCAAGCCGGATCGAATCGTGAAGATCCCGTCCAAATCAATCCCATATATTTGAAGCATGATGTAGTCTGCAACGATTTGTGGTGGTTTTGGTCCAATTTGACTCACTTTGATAGAATCAAATTAGATAAAACTCAGAACAGCACCGTCTTGGGTTATGCCGGATCGAATGGTGAAGACCAGAGACTATCATGGGTGTCCAAACCCTAAACCCAGCCCAGCCGAAGCCCATGAATACCAAGCCCAGACCCAGAACCAGACCCATTCGAATTCATATAATATTGATACCGCATGCCCATTGGGGCCCATTCAGATAAGCAGATAATTATTTTAATAAAAAAATTTTGCAACATTATCCTAGCATTGTTGCCTTTCATACTATAACGATCAAATTAATGTCAGGCTCCTGTGTGTTGCTGTTGATTCGGACATATCGAACACTTTGCGGTCAACATATATATTGGCTCCAGAACTTAGGATCAGAAATGATTTAAATAGTAGTGCCCTATTATTTACCACGAATTATAGTCTTCATATAATTGCCAAAGTCTATTGTTTAAGCGTCCTATATCATTTATATCATTTAAAAAACATATTTACCTGGTTAAACATCTGGTTGTCAAGTAAAAAAGAACGGTTAGCGATATTTTTTTTATAAAATTGCCATACCCATGCCCGCCCAGTACCCATGAAAAGTCAAAAAATGCATACCCAACCCAGACAATCGGAAGAATTGAGTGGGCACCCATGGGTGCACCCAGCCCATGATAGTCCCTGGTGCAACGCTTCTGCAATGCTTGTTAGCGGTTTGGTCTAATTTGGTCCACTTAAATTAGATCAAGGTGAATCAAAGTATACACTGCACCGTGTTAGACCACGCCAGATCGAGTGGTGAAGACCCTGTTCAAATCGGTTCCATATCTTCGCAGATATTTGTCCGTTATCCCTCCCCCTTAGGGGTAATTCGAAAACAGGCACGTATATAGAATATAGATGGAAAACATGGAAATTAGAGGAAAAACACACGTTTTATTTGTTGCGTTGTTAGGCAATACATTGACAAGTATTTTTAGAAGTGAACAATTTAAATTACAGGTGTACCCAAGGTCACACGAGGTCAACGAAATCGAAGGTCACAAGGTCTCGCAAAAATATCAGAAATAGACTCTTTGTTTCGTTGCGAATTCAGCCATATAAGTATTTTTGACATTTGGGTAAGAAAAATGCACTTTTTCGGCCTCCAAATATATCTCTGCAGCGTGACCTTGCGAAAATGCCCGAGGCTTAACTCGAGAATCTGTGTCAGATCCAGCTAATATTGACACAGCTGAATTCAGGACCCAAGATAACCCTGTACACCAACTTTGAACAAAAAGTGAGAGATGAGGGTGTAATTTGGGATAACAAATTGACGAAATGTCGTGGATTGCCCCCCCCCCCTCCTGTTGCTTTGTACCTGTTTCATTAATTTTCTTTAACACAACACATATGCCAAGAAAAGGACGGCATTCAAAATTATAGTTAAACAAATTGACACTGGTTAGGTATGTATTCCTTGGATTATTTGCCAATTCGATTATTTCACACTCAATGTATTGTTGCATACCTGATAACCATTCAGCGCTGTGCATTGTTAACACACTGTTGTTTGGCAATTTATAGATGATATAGAAAGGCCGAACTATGTTGTGGTCTTGTTAGCTATATGTTGCCTTGGTGACCTGTCAGGCCGACGTCAGCCGTAGAAGTTGGTACAGCCGGCCGGTGTCTGCCTTGTGCGCATGCGCCACGTCTCGCAGACGAGGTACTCGAGGTAGACGCGCATCAGCTGCTGGCCGTCCTGTGAGCCGTCCAATGTCATGGTCGGCACAAACGACAGCGGCGGCTGCAGTGCGCTGGTGCGCCGGCCGAACGCCAGCGCCTCTGTCAGCGAGGTCTCCGAGGTGGCACAGCGCGACACGGCACCCCAGTCCAGCCCGGCGCGGCGCACACAGTACGGCGCCATGCCGCGCAGCTGGCGATAGTTGCGCAGCAGGCAGCTGACGGCCGCCAGCTGCTCGCCGCCGTCCGTCAGCTCGCTGAGGACGCAGCCGTGCAGCCGGTTTCCCCAGCACTCCTCGGCGCCGTGCTGGCAGGTGACGGACGGCCCGGCGTGCTCCCAGGCCTTCCCCCAGGGCACGAACGTCAGCGACAGCACGTCTTCGGCGCTGCCGAGCCGCTCCCACAGCGGCGCCAGCTGGTCAACCACGAAGCGTTTCGAGTCGGGACAGAGCGCCTCGTAGTAGACGGTGAGGTTGAGCGGCGCCGGGTCTGGCAGAGACTGGCTCTGGGCCAGCGCCGGACCCAGTGCGGCCAGGAGGATGCCGATCAGCGGCGGCAGCATCTCGGCTGCGGTGGCGACTCGCTGGCGACACGGCCGCTACTGAGTGCGCAGCTCGGAAGGCCGCGTCCCGCTGCCGTCACACGGGTGGTCTCGACGCAGCTGGTCCGCTCCCAGCTGATAGTCCCACCACTCCCTGTGAGAATCACTGTATCGCGTCTCCCGAGCAGCCGTCTGGGGCCGGCGGCCGCCAAGTGCAGAGCCTGTTGCCCTACACGGCGTGACGCTGTGCTGACACCTGGCCCCGGGAACCGTCACGTCACACAGCGCAGAGGGGGCCGATAACAGACGGCAGACAGACGGAGCTCAGCTGCGGCGGACACCGCGTCGGTCGGCTGTACCGTCAACACTGACCGGCCCGCCGCCGCCGCCGCCGGTCCGGTCCGGCTCACTCGGCTGTAGGTACAGCCGCTCAGCCGCCGGTCCGGTCTGGCTCACTCGGCTGTAGGTACAGCCGCTCAGCCGCCGTCACACGTGTCACCTCCGCTCGCCAGGCGTTCACCAGACAGACCGTGTGCTGCACGGCGCTGCTGCAGACGGGCATGAAACCGCGGCACAGCACATAGCGGCCAAGGTGCCATAAAACTGAAACTGCTACCTTACCAGGGGCGATTGCGAAGGCGGCAGACTGATTAACAGGGGCGATTGCGAAGGCGGTAAACTGACTCTGCCACACGCTCTGAGCTACCTTATCAAGAGGACCCCGCTGAACCGCCGCTTATCGTGCCATAATCCGGGGAAACATGCGTTGGAAGCGGGAGGGACAGGGACGCGTCCCCGCCAAGCGGGAGGCGTCCCCCAAACATTTTATAATTATTACATTACGACCTATGGGCGTTGCATGGTAAATAATTGATTTCAAAATCCCTCTGCCCCCCCCAACTTTTGGTTCGCTAATATATATTACGAGCCGAGCGCCGAAAGCGCGAGCGAGATCCCTCAACTGAAAACGGGATTTGTATCACATATAGGTTAAGCGGCCGACCCGACCGACCGTAGTAACCCTTTTTCGAACGCTCATATCATAGCTTCTGAAAAGGCGGCAGAGTGATTTGCTCTTTTTAAAAGGACTTTTCACAGGCAAAATCAACTCTCGGAACTCCTTAGGGAAGTTTTCTCTCCATGTGACTGCCCGATCGACGCGCACAAAGCCCGTCTTTGCCGAGAGTTGGTTGCCCGCGTCAAATGTGGTCCCTCTCTGGAATAAACCTGTTCTTGGCCAAGATAAAAAGCCGACTTTTTTTACTCTTGGCTACATAACTTACAGGGGCACGTTCGTCAAATATATAAACGACATGCCTCCCACTACCTGCATTCGTAGGTCCACAGGATCATTGAAGCGGTTTTACTGTCACCAATTCTTCAAATTGTAAATAAGCATCGTGCTTCTTAACGATGTTGTTATATTTGTATTTTATATGTATTTGCAATTTTACATGTATTTGGTATATCATGTTTAATTTGTTGTATCTTTATATTTTTAATTTTGTAAACGTGTAATTTTTATTTTTTTAAAAAAAAATCCATTTAATTTTGTACATATTTTAATCTTACCTGACTTCACCTGTTAGTGGGTGTATCAGCCCGTTGGTGATATGAATCAATAAACAAATATCCTTGGAATCCTGCTTTAGATTGACAAGTGGTCTTCGCCATCTGATAGCCCCATTCAACCAATTATGTTATTGACATGTTTCGTCTTACGTGAGGAGTCAACAAGGCGCGTGATACGTGCCGCGTCAGGGATGTCGCGTGACCCAGATCGCCTCTGGCGGCCGGCCGCCGCAGGTGGCGCCACGGTCGCAGGGACAAACGGCGCCACCGTCGCAAGTCGCAACATAATCCTACAAGGCACCTCTACTTATGCGGATGCGCTGACCGATTAAGCTGAAATTTGGTGTGTGGTTTTGTGGAGTTCAGATGACTGCAGATCGATTTCCTTGCTGTCGGGTTTCTAAGGGCTCGCTTGTCCTTCGCCGATTAAAGCGTCTTACTGGTTTCAAATTGGATGACAAAATGCGTGTCACTATAGGTAGGTACCTAAACGTAGTTTAGTTTCAAACCAACAACATAATATGGAAATGCTGTCTTTAGCAGCTCGCTTCCGCTATGCGATGTCGTGCATCCCAGGGACATAGCCAAGTGGGCAGGGCCGGGCATGGGACCATGCCCCCCCCGAGCAAACAAAATTTACACTAGATAAAATGTGAACTGCTGACGACTCGACCCTCCCCCTCCTCCCGGTCAACAGCATATGGCTGAGGAGCAAAATTTGATTCCACCACTGACGTGCCCTCCCCCCGGAAAAATCGTGGCTTCGTGCCTGTACCCACCGCAATGTCGCGTCAAATCAGCACGAATCGTCCGATCAAGGATGTCGCTAATATGCCGTTATAACACCTGTTTCGGCCAACTTACCGTTTGCATATGTCACAGTGACGCTTGAATGACGTTGGCCACTGGTCACTGGCTAATGATGACTGGCCAGTGGCCACTGGCCATTGACGACTGGCCAGCCTCGTCTCAAATTAATTAGATGCGAGGTCGGATGAAGCGCATTGCAATCGTTAGAAATTCACAAGTATTCGCGCGACTCCAAAAAGTTAATAATTTAGAAGTGACAAGAAATAGCGGATCGCCAATACCACAGATCGATTTTCCAAGTCAAGAACATGCAAAGAGCATGCAAAATTTGTTAACTGTTGCAGATTTTTGCTGAGTGTTGCAAGACGCGGTTACAGTTGCATATGAAATATAAGATACCCATGATTACATCAGGGCTGAGATGATCGGCCCAAATTAGTCCAAAGAATATTTTTCTTCAATTTTGACCCACTATGAAATGTTGCAAAGCCCGTACGCATGCTACAATGCCACCGCATACTTTTTGCAGTACTTGCTGAGGCAGAGGCAGTCATCTCTCTTATGCTAATAGAAACACCTCATTTATGGCATATTTCCGGTAAAATAGGCAATATTAGAAGAAAAAAAGTGTGTTTTTTCCTAAGACAGCTGCAGTTACCTATTTTTCCCATAAAATTCGATATTTTTCATAATTTTACATGCCAAAATTCAAACACGACACCACCAAATTGTCAAGGATAAGAGAGATTATAAAACTAGAGGATAACTTGACAAACTGATAATGCGTGTTCGATTACTTTGGATTGGGATAGCAGCAGGCAGTTTGCTTCTCAGTAATAGTGAAGATTCTAAGATAAAAGTGGTGGATGCCGAGCAAGCACTCGTTATCTGACACAAGTCTCGAAAAATACCAAAGTTTTAACGCTGATCATTGCTGAAATAATGGACTAAATGAGCATTGAGGTCCCTTGTATACGTCTTAAACGTGTTTAAAGCTCACACAACTGCAAAAGAGTGCATTGCCTTTCAGGACGGAAACCCGTATAATATCTTTCAAGTGATTGTGTCAGTGCGCCTACTCACATCACTTATGTGGAGTATTGACATTGTTCACTTGTATAGAGCATATTTTTTAATTGAACCATGAGTCATGACTTCATTTATCCAGATTCACCCTAGTTCTGAGCTGGGCTGAGCTGGGCTGAGCTGGGCTGAGCTGGGCTGAGCTGGGCTGAGCTGGGCTGAGCTGGGCTGGAGCTGGCTGAGCTGGGCTGAGCTGGGCTGGGCTGGGCTGGGTCTGGCTGGGCTGGCTGGGCTGAGCTCATACGCGAGCTGAGACGCGCATCGCACGCTGGGCTGAGCTGGGCTGAGTGGGCTGAGCTGGGCGAGATGGGCTGAGCGGGCTCGAGCTGGCTTGACTGAGCTGAGCTGACTGACTGGGCTGAGCTGGGATTAGCTGGGCTGACGCTGTGGCTGAGCTGGGCTGGGCTGGGCTGGGCTGGGCTGGGCTGGGCTGGCTGGGCTGGGCTGGGCTGGGCTGGGCTGGGCTGAGCTGAGCTGAGCTGAGCTTGAGCTGAAGGCTGAGCTGGGCTGAGGACTGGGCCTGGCTGGGCTGCGGTGCGGCTGGCTTGGGTCTGGGCTGGGCTGGGCTGGGGCTGGGCTGGCATGGGCTGGGCTGGGCTGGGCTGGGCTGGGCTGGGGCTTGGCTTGGCTTGGCTTGGCTTGGCTTGGCTTGGTTGCCGACATAATATACTGTGTATGTATGTACGTGTGTAGTGTGTACCTACTGTGTGACAGAGCTGTGACACCGACAGCTCTGCGATGCCGCTCTGTTCGCGTCTGTGTATAAGTGGTATACCGAAGTACACATTGTCGTCTTGATCGCCTGATTTTGTTGTATTCTTCCATTCCGACTTACTTGCATTTGATCTAAGAAGTTAGTAGTAAAAGTTGAAATAAAGTTAACGTGCTGTGAAAGAGTGCGGAATAAAAAGTTTGTTTATTCCCGTTTCCGTTTTTCTATGGCCAGACATGGTCAGCACGTGTCAATGAAGGAAGCCGAGGTCAGGGACCAGCTTGTAGCTGGTTATCTGACCTGGAATTCGGTTACGCTCGAATACCGATGTGATGTGTCGCCTAAACACACTGACACCCAATGATAACACTGCGCCGGCGGAGAATCCCAGGCGGCCGGCTGTGACGTCTGTGGCTGTGACGTCTGTGGCTGTCTGTTTCAGACGGTGGTGTTTGGGTCACGGCGGCCGCGGCAGCAGCCCCGGCCCGGCTGACCCGGCATGGCGCATCACCTCGCTCTGCTGCGCCTTTTCGCCGCCTCCTGCGTCTGCGGCTTCCTTCTGGGTCTGCTGCACGGTGGGCCGCCGCCGCCGCCTCCACCGCTGCCACCGCCGCCGCCACTCCCACCGGCCGGCGACCTGGCGGCTCTGTACCCCGCCTGGCTGAGGCGACAGGGTCTGAGTCGCGCGCCGCGCCGACCCGGCCGTCCAGACAGCGGCGCGTCAGAGGCCGGCGAGCTGTCGGAGCGTGTCTCAGTGCTGTGTGCAGTGCGTGAGGACGAGGCGCGCCGCGGTGCCGAGGCCGTGCGCCGCACCTGGCTGCCCCGCTGTTCAGCAGCCGTCAGCTACGGCAGACTGGCGGCTGAGTCAGTGACGGGCTCGGCGGCGGCCGGCCCGACCCGGCTGCGCACCCTGCTGCGTCGGCTGCACGGCCGGCTGACAGCCGGCGGCCACCACTGGCTGCTGCTGGGCCACCGACACCAGCTTCGTGGTGATGCCGAACCTGCGCCGGCTGGTGGCGGCGCTGTCGCCGGACGAGCCTCACTACCTGGGGCCAGCCGGCAGCGGTGGCCGGCCGCCACCTGAACCTGGCCGACGCCGGCCTGCTGCTCAGTAGGGCTGCCGTGCGACTGCTGTACCGCGCCGAGACGCAGGGTCGCTTCCAACACCTGCACCCGGCGCTCGCCGAGGAGGCCGCGCTCGGTGAGACTGACAGGTAGCACCGCAGAGGGCACGGCCGCGCTGTCACTGGCTGTGACCCGGCACTGGGCTGTACGGGGCGCGGTACTGGGCTGTACGGGGCGCGGTACTGGCATTGTGACGTGCTACGTTACAATCGTACAATGGGTACATATGGTTAGGGCCGATAAACTGGTATTGTTCAAGTGCGGGTTGGGTCCAGCTCACCCTCTCCGAGTGTTACTCACTGTTGGGGAGAGTTTCCATTTCCAGTGCTGACGGTCTAGAGTCGATGAACTCATCCCAGCGTGGTGTGGCTAACCATTGAGGCAACACTACGCTAAGGTTGTCGTGTGGTATGACAAGTCGCCAAATGTCCATCATGTCTCATGACGTGCCAAATATCAGCATGTCCCAAACTAGTTTCGAATATTGTAAGGCGTAGCACGTATCGGATGTTCCATCTGTATTGCCCGATCTCAGCTGTAACGCTGTCGGTTTGTGTCGGTGTGTGTGTGTGTGTGTGTGTGTGTGTGTGTGTGTGTGGTGTTTGTGTGTGTGTGTGTGTGGTGTGTGTAAGTGTGTGTGTGTTGTGTGTGTCTGTGTCTGTCTGTGTCTGTCTGTGTCTGTCTGTGTCTGTCTTCTGTGTCTGTCTGTGTCTGTCTGTGTCTGTGTCTGCGTCTGTCTGTCTGTGTCTATCTGTGTCTGTCTGCGTCTGTCTGTGTCTGTCTGTGTCTGTCTGTGTATGTCTGTGTCTGTCTTCTGTGTCTGTCTGTGTCTGTCTGTGTCTGTCTGTGTCTGTCTGTGTCTGCGTCTGTCTGTCTGTGTCTGTCTGTGTCTGTCTGTGTCTCTGTCTCTGTCTCACGCCGCCGCGTCTCCTCGGTAGGAGACATGCTGTCGGCCCTCTCGATCACACCGGTCGACACGCGGGACGCGCTGGGCCGGCCGCGGTTCCTGCCCGTACCGCCGAGCGCGCTGCACAAGTCCTCGTCCTGGCTCCGTCTGCGGCCACTCTGGCAGAACAGCGCCTACCCGCTCACTGAGGTCAGTCTCCTGTCTACCCTATCACTGAGGTCAGTCTCCTGTCTACCCGATCACTGAGGTTAGTCTCCTGTCTACCCGCTCACTGAGGTCAGTCTCCTGTCTACCCTATCACTGAGGTCAGTCTCCTGTCTACCCTATCACTGAGGTCAGTCTCCTGTCTACCCTATCACTACACTGAGGTCAGTGTTCTGTCTACCCTATCACTGAGGTCAGTCTCCTGTCTACCCGCTCACTGAGGTCAGTGGTCTGTCTACCCGATCACTGAGGTCAGTCTCCTGTCTACCCGATCACTGAGGTCAGTCTCCTGTCTACCCGCCCGGTCACTGGAGGGATGTACTGATGTCAGAAACCGATGCGGTGTGATTGCTTTTATGTGGAATGGGTAACACATATGCTCCCTAACTGGGGCTTTTTAGAATGAGGACGCTTGATATTTGCCTACACTCCAGTCCTACACGTGGATCACGATGACGGATAACGGATGACGGATCCGGCGGCGGGTATACGTCATGATTCAGGCCCCGGGTCCATTGAGATGGTGGTAGGTCTGGTTAAATGTGTATGAGGTGACCACTGGGCTGGAGGATCCAGGACCTTCAGAAATGTTCCAGCAACGGATAGAACAATATCCCACAGAATCCCAGCATCCGGTTACCAAATGTGCTCGAAATGAAGTGTCGGATCATGGAGATAGATTGGCCAGGGCTCTGCGTGCCGTCGGCGGCTCTCAGGTAGGCCGGCCTGTCCGTCTGTCTGTCTGTGTGTGTGGGTATTGTGTCAGTATGGTATGGAGATAGGTTGACCGGCCTCTGCGTGTTCTCGGCTGTCAGGAGACGATCTGTTGCTCCTCGGAGGTGGTGTCGTTCGGTCGGGTCGCCTGGAGCCGCGTCTACCTGCTGGAGTACCTGATTCACCACGTCACCACTGATCACCACAGCACCAGTCCCGCTCACCACAGCACCAGTCCCGCTCACCACAGCGCCATCCAGTAAACAAGCGGACGTTGGCTGCACGTCGGCCCGATGTCGGCTTCACGTCGTATATGTCCGCCTATGCCGAGGTTCAGCTGCTACCAAGATGCCGCTGCCGAGATCCTGCCGACACCGTCATGTTTACTTGGCACCGGCCGGGCGGGGCAGCGCGCCACCAGCCCTGCCTAGGATCGGCACCACTGAGTTGTGTCTCTGCTGATCTCTCTGACTGATCAGTGATCATACTGATCGTAGGGACTAGGGACCGTCTCCTTCCAGCCATTCCACGTGGAAACTTTCGGATAGGCACATATTTCACCGAAATCGAATTTAAGGGTTTTAAATCTCATGATTAGTAAAGCCCCAATCAATACGACCCATGTTCAATCCGGTTTTATGATGGGGGCGGGGCTGATGCGTTAGTGCAAACTATTTCCTATCAGGTTGCAGCGTACTGATAAGATGTAAGCTCGCATGTTGGTCCTCTCACATAGCGACTGTCTGAAGTTCGGTTGCGGCGATACTGTTCGCTGCATTTGGTACACGTCCTCTGTGGACCTGACCGCCACCTATCTGTGGAACGGTTTAGCGGTCTGCTGATATTATTATTGCCATCGGTTTATGTATGGAATGGTTTCGTGATTTGCGAAGGTATGTGCATATTATTATTGCAATCGGTTGTGCATGGAACGGTTTTAAGCGTCTGGTTGGATATTATTATTGCCATCGGTTTTGTGCATGGAACGGTTTAAGCGTCTGTTATATATTTGTCATGCCATCGTTTTTGTCACTTGGAACGATTACGCGGTCTGTTGATATTATTGTCATTGCCATCGGTTTGTGTATGGAATGGTTTAGCGGTCTGTTGATATTATTGTAATTGCCATCGGTTTGTGTATGGAATGGTTTAGCGGTCTGTTGATATTATTGTCATTGCCATCGGTTTTTGTATGGAACGATTTAGCGGTCTGCTGATATTATTGTCATTGCCATCGTGTTGCTTTAATGCTGAGTGGGGTGGTCCTGGTCAAAGACACCCATTTGTTTTGACCAAAGATGTTATATACACAACGCTGCATCCGCATGTGCTGTACGATTATGCAGTACGCCATGCGTCCGCATGTAGTATACCACTGATTGTGCTGGTGATATTCGTCATATTCTAGTCGTGTCAGACCCAAAGGTGCGGTTGAGAGTTGTTTTCAGCGAGCCTGGTGGTGCTGCGGCCTGTAGCGATTGCCGGCGGCTGCACAGTAGAGGTGCAAATCTGAGGAACGAACCGGCGCCGGGCCCAAGCACAAGTTCAGGCCCGGCGGGCCTGAAGCTGTGTCTGAACTCAGGCTTGCCGGTCCAGCGCAAGTTCGGGGGTTCAAATATTGCCTAAATGTATAATGAATAGACATGCAGATTGCTGATTACCGGGCCTGGCAGGTGCTGCCACATGTGGCCGGGCTTGATGCCGGTTCCAGCTCATTGATGAGCGGTGGGGGTAGCGGTTCCTGTTTTTGGGTATTTTTTTGCATCGCTACCGCTCAGTGAGCTCACCGACCGCTAGGAACGAGGGAGGGATGATGCAACTGCGTGGTGCACCACCTGTGCGTGATGCGTCAACAAACCACGTGTGATTGTGTGAACCGACGGCGTGGTATGCAACAAACGACATCGCCATCGAGCCACAATATATTGAAGGCCCTCCACGCTGATTGTTGTCCATGAGTTCAGCATGACAGACGGTTCAGCACGTCAGCGTGTTAAAACACATCTCAGTACGCGGCCGGCCACGGTACGAATTGCGCGTTGGAATCGCGGACATGACCGCAGGCGGCCGATAGGTCTGCGGAGCGCGACGAATGGGAGATCTGTACACAAGACACGACAGTGAGTAGGCAAACTCGGCCTGTTCAAACAATAGCTCTTACCTGATCGCTGCATACACAAATATGTGATCGCACTACGCCTCAATACCACTGGCACCCCAGCGCGAGTGGTCCGGTGTATATAGTATATACAGTAGAATATACACGACAGACGCGTCTCTAGCAGTAACCGAAGGTACCGCGGGGTCAGATATACCGCTTCCAGTACCCGATCACTGCGGATCTCTGTATCGGCCAGCCACTGGCGGCGGTGGAGGCCCGGACATTCAGCGGTCCGGTCTGAGCCGGTTACACCTGCCTGCCAGTGGCGCAGGTGTAGGACCGGGGCGGTTACGTTGGCCACCCTGACCCTGTGGCCTCTGATCCCTCTGTTCCTCTTCTCGTCATTCGCCGCAGCGTTCGCACCAAGGGAGTGTCTAATCCTGCTAATGAGGCTGCTAATGCTGCTGCAACTGCTCCGTCGGCTGCTCTCGGCAGCAGCATTCTCAGAAAAATCACGTCTTCTGTCGCCGCTCTCTCTGCTTCAGCTCTGCTCGTTGTTCTCAGCACAGTGACGTCTCCTGCCGCCGCCGCAGCTGTCACCGCTGGCTGTAATGACCGCAGCCCTGCCGGCAGCACAGCTGCGCCGTTACACGGTGGCGGCGGCGGTGGCTGTGGCTGTGACGGCGATGGGGGCAGCTGCAAGTCCCGGTGGCTCCGGGCCAAACAGCGTCCTCACTGCTGCACCGGCTGCTGCTGCTGCGGCGGCTGATGTTGCTGTAGCTGCTGCTGCTGCTGCTGCTGTTGGTGTTGTTGCTGCTGTAGCTGCTGCTGTTGCTGTAGCTGCTGTTGTTGTGGATGTTGCTGTTGGGGATGTTGCTGCTGTTGTTGTGGATGTTGCTGTTGGGGGTGTTGCTGCTGCTGTTGGGGATGTTGTTGCTGCTGCTGCTGCTGTTGGTGATGCTGCTGGTGGTGCTGCGGCTGCTGCTGGTGCTGCTGGTGCTGCGGGTGCTGCTGCTGCTGCTGCTGCGGGTGCTGCTGCTGCTGCTGCTGCGGCGGCTGCGGCTGCTGCTGCTGCTGCTGCTGCTGCTCGTCCAGGCCCGGTATCTCCTCCAGGTTGAGGTGAGTGATGAAGCGCAGTCGGAGCTGCAGCGCCGGCCGCAGCGCGCGGATCACCCGCTCCGCCTCGGCCTTAGTAGAGTCGCCCGTGTGCATGTACTTGACGTGGTAGAGCAGATCGCTGATCTCGTCCATGTAGCGGAGCTCGCCGCTGGCCTTGTCCACCTCCTCGAGCGTGTCGTACAGCGTCTTGGTCAGCTCGAACACAGAGGTGGTGTTGAGCCGGTCCAGGAACGGCGCCACCAGGTGGCACACGTAGATGAACTGCGCCTCGGAGCGCACCGTTTCGCGCAGCCGGGTGCGTAGCACAGCCAGCAGCGCGGCGATCTGGCCCTGCGTCGCGTGGTTCCAGAAGGCGTGCGAGGCGGCCAGCAGCAGCAGCGGCTCGGAGCACTGGCAGACGGCCAGCCGCGCCTCCAGCCGCAGCTGTTCGAACAGCGGCTCGTCGGCCGGCAGCGCGGCCAGCGCGGCCAGCAGCCGCTCCGTTAGCGCGCGCCAGTACGGCTCGGGCAGCCAGGTGAGCAGCAGGCCCAGCGCGTTGAACCAGGCGGCCAGCTCTGCGCGCGGCAGCGCCACGTAGCCGGTGAGCAGCACCTCCAGCAGGCTGGCCACCGCCTCGGCCGGGGGCACGGGCAGCGCCATCAGCTCCAGGCAGCTGCAGTAGAGCGCGTGGGCACTGGCGTTGGGGAACTCGTTGAAGCGCCATTCGAGACTGGGGAAGGCGGGCCGGTCGGCGAGCGTGTCGACCAGACGGCGCAGCAGCCGGTGGTAGTAGTCGAGCTGCGGCCGCCACGGCTCGTCGCCGCGCTCCTCAGCCGCCGGCGCGCTGGCCAGGTACGCCTCGAACTCGTCCGTCAGACACCAGCCCTTGGGCCGCACGTCCGCCTGCGACTTGATCACCACCGTCACCAGCTTGCGCTTGATCTTGGGCCACTCGGAGAGCGGCCGCTCGTAGTAGTGCAGCGTGTTGTAGAGGAAGGTGACGGGACGCTCTGTTGGTGCGGCCAGTGAGATGTGTCAGAGTACAGACACGATAGAGGAAGGTGACGGGACCTTGTTGGTGCGGCCAGTGAGATGTGTCGAGTAACCAGACACGACAGAGGAAGGTGAGGGACGCCTGTTGGTGCGGCCAGTGAGATGTGTCAGTAGTACAGACACGATAGAGGAAGGTGACGGGACGCTCTGTGGTGCGGCCAGTAGATGTGTCAGAGTACAGACACGATTAGAGGAAGGGACGGACGCTCTGTTGGTGCGGCCAGTGAGATGTGTCAGAGTACAGACACGATAGAGGAAGGTGACGGGACGCTCTGTTGGTGCGGCCAGTGAGATGTGTCGGAGTACAGACACGACGCGGCGTAGCAGCACCGCGACACATGTGTCTGACAACGGGCACAGGCTGGCTGCTTCAATGGCTCTCTCTAGACAGGCTCATACACAAACCAATGTTAAGGCGGAATTCACTTCAGCAGCTATATGGCAGATAGGTTGCAGAGAAGAGTATAAACCATACGTTTACGAATTAAATAGATGCTGGGTTGTACAGAGCAGACTATTCGACACATGAGAAAACGAAGGTAATATTTAACACTGCACCGCCCATGTCACAACGAGACAAGACGGCCTGGCCTCCTGCCCTCCCCCCAACACATGCGGCGGCCAGTTACAGCCCGCCGGCCGGCTGTCGGCCGGCTGTCGGACCACTCACCGTGGAACTTGTACAAGCTGCCCATCTGATCCAGAATCAGTCCGATCGAGTCCCCGAGGATCCGTGGGCACTCGAGGAAGCGCTGGATCATCAGGTCGAACACGGGCAGGAACCGGAGGCAGACGTTGCTGAAGTAGACGGGCAGGCTCTGGTAGGCCTGCGCGTTCTTCCCCTGCTGCTCGGCCAGCACGTCCTCCGGAGCGAAACGCTCTGGGAAGGCCTGATGGAACGCCAGGTGCTTCTCGTGCCTGCCGGGCGGGAGATAGAGAGTAAGAGGGAAGGCCTGGTGGAACGCCAGGTGCTTCTCGTGCCTGCCGGGCGGGAGACAGAGGTAAGGGGACGCTGTGGTTAGCCGGCTGGCTGGACGGCCGGGTACACGTCCCTCCTGTTAATCACTGCTCACTGGGCTCACTCCGCAGAGACAGATGACGGCCGGCTGAGGTCGGCCGGCCGGTCAACCTCCGCCGGACAGCCGCCTAACGTCAGCACACTCACTAACACAGCGTACCACCCGGCTAGCTTGGAGCGGGTCCGTACAGTCCCACACCAAGCGAGTCTCCGACCCCCTCCCCACACACACACACACACACACACACACACACACACACCACACACAACAACAACACACACACACATACCAGTTATCCTGCTGCCAGTAGCGCGGGTCGTTCTCCGAGACGAACTTGCGGATGCGCTCGATGAACTCTGACGGCGGCGTCAGCATCAGCCGCTGGATCAGGATACAGCAGAGGCGCAGCTCGTTGGTCTCGTTCGGTCGCAGCACCTGCCCGACAGAGCCAGCGCCTCGTCACTCAGGTGACGTGACGGGTGTGACGTGACGGATGGGACGTGACGGATGGGACGTGACGGGTGGGACGTGACGGGTGGGACGTGACGGGTGTGACGTGACGGATGGGACGTGACGGGTGTGACGTGACGGATGTGACGTGACGGATGTGACGTGACGGATGTGACGTGACGGATGTGACGTGACGTGACGGGTGGGACGTGTGTGACGTGACGGGTGTGACGTGTGTGACGTGGACGGTGTGACGGAGTATTGTCCATCCGAGGTGATACTGAACAAAACAAAACACCGACGGATTGGGAACACACATAGTACCACACCACTCAACATCATTAACGCGCTAAAAAGCCAACACTCTTGTCAATGCCTTACAGCTGCTATCCACAGTCGTCCTACTTTGCGTCGTCATCACAGCCGAAAATCGGGGCGTCGTCGGTTCCGATGCAGTAACGTACCAGGCAGAGAATGAGCCGGTCGATAGGGATGATATTGTATGTCCAGACGAGCTTGTGAACGCCGTCCACGCACTTCTTGAAGAAGGCGCCGTCGGCGGAGGTGCTGAGCACGTGGATCAGGTAGTCGCAGAACGTGCGGATGTGTACTGTGAGCGCCTTCGGCCCACCCCTCTCCAGCACCCTGGACGGAGGAAGCCACGGAGAAGGTCACGGACAGTCAGCTCAACACTGATGCACACTTGTACACGCGAAGGTTGCGCCAAAACGGTCTGGGCATTTTTGGCGAGCTAGACTGAAAAGGAATGTTTCTACTTTCTGAAAGTTGTCAAATTTATGCCGGTTTAGTCAAAAATATGAAGAAGTAAGTGCTGCTGAAAAGGATGGCGATATTTATTTCTAGAAAAGTACATCAACCTTTTTTAATGGGACAATCACGTCATTATTGAGCTATAACCACACAATGTTTTTCAACCTCTATTCATGGCAACAAAACACAGTTTGTCTGTCTCTTTGAGTCCGTCCGTCCGTCTGTCTGTCTCTGCGGAGAGTGCGGCGACCGTGAAGAGGCAGCAGTCTGACCGGGCCCACCACTGACTACTGACTTGTAGGCAATGCTGGTGATGCGGTTGGTCTCCAGCAGCATCTGCCACAGGAGGCAGATGAAGAACGAGTGCGGCCCCTGGATGGTGAAGTGGGCGATGATGTCGTTCTCGTTGTTCATCGACATGTACTTGCGGTACTCTTCGTTCACCATGCTCTGTAATGTAACGTGTGTGTGACGAAATGGTAAGAAGTCAGTGGGTTGCTGAACGATCGCGAAAATTACGTAGCCGGGAGCCTACGTAATTTTCGCGTCTGGAGCCCATTTAGCCCATAAAAATTCACGTCTGGAGCCCATTTAGTTGAATTTTTACCTGTATTCTGTTTTGCATTTGTTTTGTTTCAAAACTCATAAGCGATCACCACTATAAACAGAGTAACGAAGATGTTACCTACAATGGCGCACCAAAGACAAACAAACCCATACGAAAAATGTAAAATAGTTATTGAGGCTCTGTTCGGCAGCTGCTATCAGTGCTCACAAGTTGTTTTCTATTGACCAGCGCTAACAATATATGCTATCGTTGTAATTTAATGGCAATTTCTAGTAGCGAAAGCTCTCTGGCGAATATCTATAATTGTGTTCTGCCAAAATGATCTTGGCGAATTTGAAATATCCCAGCAACTAAAGTGAATCTGGAGAAATTAATTATATGGCTAAATTCAGAAAAAAATATGTTCTATAGACCAGTGTCAACAACTCCACATGACCGATGTGAGTAGGCACACTCTCTTTAAGCTTGGCAAAAACTCCGGTAGGAAGCGCTGCGAATATATATCTGTGTATCTTCGGACTGGGTAGCGATATCGAGATTCAGTCAACACCAGTGGATAGGTCTAACTATTTTGAGAGGAAAATGTAAATATAATTTTGTGATCTGAGGCCGAGGTCAAGGTCAAATATTGGTTTTAAAAATGTCAAGTATTGCAGGTAGCGCTTTGAACACATGCCTGTGTATATCTAGACTGGAACAAGATATTGAGATGCGGTAAACGACAGTGGATAGGTCTGAGTATTCTGAGACGTAAATGTTGATATAGTTTTGTGATCTGAAGTCAAGGTAATATTTAAGGTCAAATATTGACATTGCAACCTTAAATATGAACTTAACCTTCACCTCAGATCACAAAAGTATATTAACATTTTCGTCTCCGAACACCTAGACCTATTCACTGTCGTTTACCGTATCTCGATATCGCTCTCCAGTCCAGAGATACACAAACTTGTGTTCAAAGCGCTCCTGCAATATTTAACCTCAAATACGTTGACTTTGGCCTCAGATCACAAAAAGCATATTTGCGCACGAGGGAGAAATAACAGCCGCGATGACGTCACAGTATTTGGCGGTAATATGGTAGCAAATAAACAAGGCGTTTATAACGCAGGCGATTCATGTTATGTTAACATGTTGCCATGCTAGTGAATGTAAATAGTCCGGCTAAAAGTAGACGTAATGCGCTACGAACACGTTCATAGAGTACAGCGAGTCACGGTGACATTGAGACTAGGCTCAGACGGGACAAACTAGTTCAATTGTACATATAATAATAATAATTGTACAATAATTGTAGTTGTACAATAGTTGTAATAATTGTAAATATAATAAATAAATAGTCGGAAGTCGTAAGTGTCATTGCACAGCAAACGCAGTGTTTACCAAACAGCCGTTGGCTCTCAGGATTTGTATAGCAATTTTGTGCGATAGGAAGCAGTGATTCAAGTTGAATGGCAGGCATATTAGAGCTTTTTGTGATGGCAAATATTTACATTTATATTTGATATCTATATATTTAGAAGACATCTTAAATATGAGTTGGAAATAGCAGCATAGGAAAACCACAATGAAAACAAGTACACCACAAGTTAAGATTTAAGCAAAGATGGACAGAGAAGGCAAATCCGTGTTTTTCCGTTGAGGTTGGAGGATATAATCCAACAAAAGCTGAGAGGTTAGGGTAATCGCAAGTACAACAAAGAGGCGGGCCCAATTAGAGGATCGATCCGTCTGGAATTATTTACATCCTGGAACAAGGGGAGGACGTTAGACTACATCATGATGACGTCATTCTCAGGACGGCCCGTGATTCGTACAGGCCCGAGCCAGTCTGCAGCGGCCGTCACCTGGCCGTTGCCCTGGCAGCCCGGCGGCGGCGCGTGTCCCACCTTGAGCTGCTGCTTGTCGTCTCGCTGGCCCGGGTACTGGCTGAAGAACTCGCGGACAGGTGCCGGGAACAGCTCCAGAGTGTGGCGAGGCCAGACGTGAGGCGTGGCCTGCATCACGGCCGTCAGGATTTCACGGCACCACAGACCCGTCACGCCGTCATTACCTGCCGTCACAGCATCCGTCATTACCTGACAGACAGCCGACATCGCAAACACGTCAGACGCGCCGCCGCCGCCGAGATACACTGACATACAGGCCGGCTGACTGACTGACTGAATAATATATATATATATATATATATATCTATAATAATATATATATATATNATACATATATATATACATATATATATACATATATATATATACATATATACATATATATATATATATATATACATATATATATATATATATACTCTTGAGTCGAACGCCTTAGCGAAATCCAGGTATGCTAAATCCACGAGGTCTCCGTCCTCCATGGCGGCGCTCCAGTCTTCAATCACTTCAATCAGCTGTGCTGAGCAGAATCTCTTCGGGAGGATCCCGTGCTGAGCACTGTGAAGGAGCCCCGTTTCAGACAAGTCTTGGAGAAGGTTATCCCGGACAATGGATTGAAGCACTTTGGATGGAATTGCTGTGAGACTGATTGGACGGTAGTTGGCCGGCTTCCGAAGGTCGCCTTTCTTGTAGATGCGGATGACTTTGCTGGTCTTCTACTCTGAGGGGAGCCTTACCGAGTCCACCGACTTCCTGAACAGTGAGCTCAGGGGGCCTGCCAGGACTCCTGCAGACTCACGGAGTACACGGGGATGGATGTAATCCGGTGAGCTGGTTGGCTTCAGGGAAGCCAGCTTTGCCCTACCTTCTGAGGGGAAACATCTACGTCCTCCAGCGGGGGTCCGTTGAAGTAGCAGTACAACGTGGGAGCGGCTTCTGTTCCCTCTGCTTGCTGAAAATATGATGCGGAAAAATCTGCTCAGGACGTCAGCTTTTTCCTGGTTGCTGGTTGCTAGCCCTCCATGCTCATCCCGCAGGTCTTCAACGCGGCTTCTGGCGCGTAGTCTTGAGGTGGCGTACCTCCAGAAGGCTTTGGGGTTACGCTTGATGTTGGTTGCCAGCTTACGCTCGTGATCCTTCCGGAGTTTCCTAGTCAGGCCTCTCAGCTCATTCCTGCACCGAACAAACCGGGCATGATCCAGTATGTCAAGGGTCTGACAGTAAATACTCCATAGCGTCTTCTTCTTCTTCCTCAGTTGCATGGCTCTCCGGTTGATGTACAGGTTCTTATTGAAATGTAAGCTCCTTCTATTTGAGCAGTCCTCCACAGCCTTAGTGATGTGCGATTTGAAGAACTCATAGGCATCCTCCATGTCCATGTTGCTCATCTGGGTCCAGTCACATGACCTCAGTTCACCAGTGAAAAGTTCGTAGTTGGTGCGGATGTGCTGTGAAGGGGACGACAAACCTACAGCTGCATAGCATATCAGCTCGAATTGCAGGACCACATGGTCACGTTTCCCGAGTCCATGGAGGTGCTCCAGATTGCTCACCATGCCCTCATTAGTCAGAATCAAATCCAACATATTGGGTGTCTCACCCAGTCCAAGGCGAGTAGGGTGGCGGACATGTTTGAAAAGGAAACAGTCACGAATCGCTTCAAGAAATGAGTGAGAACTGGGAGTGGCAGGCGCTCGAGCTGCTTCAGTTTTCCAATCAATTTGCGGAAAGTTGAAGTCCCCTACAATCACCAGGTGTGTAAAGGACATAGAGCTTGCCTGATTAATGATGTGCTCCAGGTGACTCACACTCTCATCTGTCGAGCTGGACGGGCTGCGGTATATACAACCAATTAGCAGACGGTCGCTCCCAGTCATTGATAGCTTCACCCAAACATGTTCAATTGATGATGGATCGAGGGAGACTTCCAACACCCTTAGGTGCTGTGTCACGTCGACACATACTCCTCGTATGCCACTACAGCCCAGGTTTGGAGTAGAAGGTACAAAGTTAGAGTAAAGTGTGAATCCAGGGATGTGAAGCTGGGCGGGAGCTAAGGGGAGCTTTCGAGCCTTGGGGATAGTTTCAGTTAGTAGAATCAAGTCAGGTTCATCGTTGCATATAAGCATGCACATATCATCTCTTACACACAAACTGGTCTGCATTTGAGTAGAGTACTCTAAGATTAGTCTTACTAGGTGGCTGTTGCTGAGACTTGGACTGCTCCGTGCTGCCACTGCAGAGGACAGCTGCAGGGGCATAGTTATCAGGCACAGTTGTTGCTGAGACTTGGACTGCTCCGTGCTGCCACCTACAGCGGACAGCTGCAGTCGGCATAGTTATCAGCACAGTTGTTGCTGAGACTGGGACTGCTTCTGCTGCTGCCACTACAGAGGACAGCTGCAGGGGCATAGTTATCAGGCACAGCTGTTGCTGAGACTTGGACTGCTCCATGCTGCCACTACAGAGGACAGCTGCAGGGGTATAGTTATCAGGCACAGCTGTTGATGAAGGCTGGACAGTTTGTCCCCCCCCCCCACCCTACCTCCATTCTGGCGTACGTGGGCTCTGTCAGCTCCATCTCGGGTCATAATGCGTCCACCTCTAAATGTCAGGTTTACTTCCCCAGCCCTTTTACAGGCTGCCAGCTCTTCTTTCAACTTTATGTGTACCTCCCTTTCCTTTTGAGAAAGGTCTGGGGTAATATTCAATCAGGCCAGCCATTCATTTATTCATTCATTCACATTCATTACTGCATTGAATAGCTGTTATATATAGAGGATCCATGGGCATATAATCACAAGCAGAACGCAAAATATATTTTATTCCATTACGAACCCAAAAATACGGTAAAAGCCCGCAGTTTGATGAGGACCAAAAATGCTTGCTAGCACCTTGCAAGTACCGGTCGTTTTAAGCGTGGAACGCTTACCAACTTTGAATTGCAATATCTTTTGGAAAGAAAGTTTGTATGCAAAATGTGAGGAATCTACAATATATTTTGGTCTCGTCTGTCGATTTCAAGTGATAACTCCATGTAAGTGTGAAAAGATGATTATTTCCCTTTAAGCAACAGTCGCTGGCTGATATCCGGCGCGGCCCAGCCTCTCATACAAGTTACTGCTAAGCCTGAAGAAGAGGTCGGAACTTGAGGATAATCTCCTCGCCATGCATTATTAACACATTTGCGACGAGGTCCGACGACTCTGAAGCCGGACCATCAGTCCCTCATTTCTAGGCGTACCCTGCAGAGTAAATAACGCCAGCTAGACCGCTTATCCTCTTCCGAAGCAAGGTCTGGAACTCCTGAAATGACAGACACGCTTAAAAAGCATTCACGTCAATAACTTCATACAAAAACCATGCTGTCATAAACAAATTGGTCCCATGGCATAACCTTGATTACACCATTGATGATTTATGTTCAGTCATTGCAATGTCCAGTCTCAAGCCCAGCATGGGTGCAGCTGCCTGCTCGACCGTGTGCTCCTTGATCAGGCGAAAGCAACCTGCAATGTTATACAAAACACTGTTGTGTTGTTTCAGAATAACTTAAGCATGTTTCTCTTTTTTCCTTTATGGTCATACAAACTTCATGTCAATGTATGACGTCATGTATATGGTAACTTGGGGATACGGAAGCTATTTCAGACAATATCCATTTCACGATTTATTATTTTGCGATTTTTAAACATTTTAAAACATTTTTAAACGTTTCGACTATCTATTCCTTTGTAGGGACACTCCCACCTTCAAAAAATGTGTCAAATGTATGCCACTTGTGGTGCAAAATATGAAGTGAATGCTGTCGAACACGATTATGACATTTGCTTCTCACAAACGGTGCTCAATTTGATAAAAAAAGTTTTAATATTTGGGCTGATGACGTCATATGAAGGAATTTTGGGAAATAGAGAAAATCTTCACGCCACCATATGCATGACTAGTGTATGGCTAATGTATGGC
>VOPJ01014341.1:31704-58828 GCA_014673585.1 Semibalanus balanoides
CTTGGGCAAGTACCACCATGTATACGACACGATCCCTCACTAAATCGATGACGTTGCGTGCTTCTCAGCCAGCTAATTTTGCATTACTTTGAGAAAAAATATGAATTATCACCAAATAATTGACATTTTAATTTGCTTTTTCCGCGTAAACATAGGTTTCTTTGACTTACTAGTAATATGATACATAATTTCTTGCTTCTCTTCATCATTTCTGAGCTTTTTCTCTTTTTTTCAAGGTGAACTATTCCCTTTAAAGGGAGTGTGCCCACTCACATCGGTCATGTGGAGTTGTTGACACTGGTCTATAAAACATTTTTCTGAATTTAGCCATATACTTCATTTCTCCAGACTCACTCTAGTTGCTGAGATATTTCAAATTCGCCAAAATCATGTCGGCAGCACAAAAATATCGATAATTGCCAGAGAGCTTTCGCTACTAGAAACATTGCCCTTATATTGCAGCGCTAGCATATATTGTTAACGCTGGCCAATAGAAAACAGCTCGTGCGCGAGCTGCCAAACAGAGTCTCGATAACCGTTTTACATTGTTCGTATGAGGTTGTTTATCGTCTTTGGTGCGCCATTCTAAATAACATCTTCTTTACTCTGTTTATAGTGGCGATCGTTTATGGATTTTGAAACAAAAGAATATTCGAAACATAATATAAGTAAAATTCAACTATAGGGGCTCCAGACGGTAAATTTATCGTATTAAATAATCAAACCAATAGGTTCTTACCGTAAAAATATATTTAACATTCCAAAAGAGTAGGCACACTTCCTTTGACCCGCACCCTACTGGGCCTCTGCATTTCCCGCGCCGTACTGGGGGTATTTGAACACCCCCCTTCTAACTCGGCTCCTATGGCACACAGAACAAAAATAAAAACACACTGTTTGAACCGCCATAAAAAAATCAGTTCGATACTACTTCTGATTATTTTTCGCACACGTAAAAAATTCAGGTCACCAAAGGTCATCAAAGGTCAAATTTTCCCGTTTTAGGACATTGCTCCAGAAACTCCCAAATATCTCGGGAGCTATGCTATCTAGAAACAAACGGTCAAGGACAATCGCCAGCCATTGCAATTTGCAATCGACTAGTTTACTCAAATTTAACCTCAGCTCAATATTTTAGGCTCTAGTCTAGAGGTTATTAAAGTCAAAAATGCAGATGTTTTGCAAAAATTATTTTCACACATCACTTCTTGTCTAATAAAGATAACGCAATACTGTTGACGCCATCGCGCTTTTCTCGTTAAGGCGCTTTGAAATTGGCTAATTTTTACCGTGTTAGGTCAACTTAAAAATGACTTCAGGTCAAGGTCAAGTGGTGATCCAAGTAGGTCATGCTGCATGTTAGGAGACGTGTCTCGACGAGACAAACACAATGGTGAAAGTTGCACTTATCCTGCATTATGTCCAGAGTTATTGACGAAAAAGTGTTGGTGACCTCGGATGGTGAGTGGTTACTGGTTAGGAACCTCTCCGCCCCCGCATTTCCACAAGTCAGGGGTGGGGTGTATGTATGTATGTATGTAGTATGTATGTATGTATGTATGTATGATGTTATGATGTATGTTTGAGTATGGTATGTATGTATGTATGTATGTATGGTTATGTATTGTATGTATGTATGTATTGATTGTATTATGTATGTATGTATTGTATTGTATGTACTTTCGTAGGCTTATCCCCTGAAGTATGACCCGCGGTCATAGGGCTATTGCTTAAGCCCGAGTACAATTCGCACCGAGGAACATACAGTGATAGGTAAAATACAGGCCCACCACTTTCATTAACACACGAGTAAACCAGCGACACTAAAAAATATAATCGCAGGGACAGTATCAGGATAAATGAGGCCGTCACTCCGATCACATCACTTCTGACAAGCGCTTGGTCGCAGGCTTAACACGAGAAGAGGGAGGCGGACATAGTTACGAACTCACCGCGCAGGGTGTTGTATCGGCAGCCCGCCGGTAACACAAACTGCCTCTTCCCCGCGGCCGAGCCTCGTATGCGGGGGAGACTAAGCAGGTGGTCCTGTCGGGTACTACGGCTGTGGCCATCACGCTCGACATTGGTACAAAACTGCGCGGCGAGAGACTCTGGCTCCCCGATACACCGGACTTTGTGGAGCATGCTTTGAGTGTGGACTTGGACCATGGCGGAGGGATTGAGCCAGCCAAGTCTGGCACGGACGGCAGAGATATGGTCGGGTGGCTCTGCACGTGCGCACGTGCACACACCTATTATATATCTCAGGAACGGCTGAGCTAACTGTGTTCAAATTTGGCGTGTGGTTACTGGTTAGGGATCTCTCAGCCGCTACTTTTCCACAAGTCAGGGATGGGTGTCCCTGCACGTGCGCACCTTTTGCGCATCTCAGAAACAACTTCCCCGATTGTGTTGAAATTCACCATTCATTTCCTTCGCGCTCGCTCGTTCATCGCCAACTAAGGCGTTTTACTGGTTATGAGCGGCCTAACCCAACCCGACCCGACCCGTGGGTACGCTTTTGAGCTCATATCTCTGCAACCGCATGTCCGATTGACAAGCAGTCTTCTTAGCTGAGCAGCCCCATCCAATCAATCCTTTTTTTAACCAGTGCCGACTCATGTGGGTGACTACCACTGCGCGTGGCGCATGCCGCGTAAGTGGTGTTGAAAAGGTGTCTGTACGGAACAACTCCGCAACGGCTGGGCTGATTGTGTTCGAATTTGGTGTGTGATTAGGGATCCCTCAGTCGCCGCTTGTACACTAGTCACGTGCGTACGTGCACACCCCTAGCATATATCTCAAGAACGGCTAAGCCAGTTTTGTTCCAATTTGTGTGCGTGGCTAGGGGACCCCTCAGGCAACCCACTTTCTCTACAAGTCCAGGGTAGGGTTGCCTCTTGCACGTTGCGCACGTGCAAACCCCTATTATATAATCTCAGGAACGGCTTCTGAAACCGATTGTGTTCGAATTTTGCGAGTGGATAGGGACCTCTCAGCCGCCGCCTTTCCACAACTCAGGGGTGGTTGCCTCTGCACATGCGCCACGTGCGCACCTTTTTTGGTATGTCAGAAACTACTTGCCCGATTAGTTGAAATTCACCATTACCATTTCCTTTGCGCTCGCTCGTTCAATCGCCAAACAACGGCACTTTACTGGCTTATAATCGTATAATATGGGGTATTCCAACGACAAATAGACCAAAATGATTCAATTTAACAACCCCCATTATTTGGAAAATTTCTTGAAAATAGTTTGTTATGGGTTATCTAGGGGTGCAAAACCCAGCTGTGACGTTCTGAATTGTCAGAATCAACTTGACACCGAGCAAGGTATCCGGGCATTTTGAGGGAGGTCCATGTTGTAAGGCCCATTCTTGACCGCCTGTACTTTGTAACGAAACGTACATTTCCTCACACATTTTTTAATTGAATCATGCCGGAGGAAACTTTTGACAGTTTTTTGATTTTTGATTTTTAGTTTTTTGACTCCGTGACTTTGTGACCTAATTTTGCATGAAGTACCTCGATCTGTGGCACCCAAAAAAATGCATTTTTGTCTGAAGCCAAATCAGTCTTTATCAAATGATTCTTGAAAAAAAAATGTGTTTTGCCTATAAAGGGTACTTTTAGCTTGGTAAAAACTTCGGTTGGCGGCGCTGGGAACATATATCTGTGTATCTTCGGACTGGGTAGCAATATCGAGATGCAGTAAACACCAGTGGATATTTCTTACTATTCTGAGAGGAAAATGTGAATAAACTTTTTTGATCTAAAGACAAGGTCATGGTCATGGTCAAATATTGCAGGTAGCGCTTTGAACACTTTGCAGGTAGCGCTTTGTGTATCTCTGGACTGGGTAAAGATATTGACATGCAGTAAACGACAGTAAAAAGGTCTAAGTATTCTGTGACGAAAATATACATACATGTTTGTGATCTGAGGCCTAAAGATCAAGGTATTTTTATAGTATAATATTTAAATTGCGATATTCATATGACCTTGACCTTGGTAGAGATATAAAGACGCAGTAAACGACAGTGGATAGGGCTAAGTATTTTGAAAATAAAATATAGGCAAACTTTTATCATCTGAGGTAAAGATCAAGATCTATTTAGTGTCAAACTCAAATATTGCAGGTGGCGCTTGAAAACATGTCTCTGTATCTCTAGACTGGATAAAGATATCGAGATGTGGTCAACTACCGTGGATATAGGTCTGAGTATTCTGAGACGAAAATGTAAATATACTTTTGTGATATGAGGTCAAGGTCAATGTTATATTTAAAGCCAAATATTGAAATTGTGACCATAAATATGACCTTGACTTTGACCTCAGATCACAAAAGTCGATGTAAATTTTCGTCTATGAATATCTAGACATATTCACTGTCGTTTACCGCATCTCGATATCTCTCTCCAGTCCAGAGATACACATACATTGTTCAAGCGCTACCTGCAAATTGACTTTAAATACGACCTTGATTTGACCTCAGATCGCAAGAAATACTGTACTTTTTCCCCAGAATTAGTTTAGAACTACTTCATTGGTATTTTACCAGTGCTCGCACAGGGAGGGACACCGTCCCCCCAGCCGTTAGGCGGGGGGGATTATCCCCTCCAGTTTTGGACAGTCTCCCCAGGCCATTTATCTGCACTTCACTCAGGAAACAATGAATTTTTTTCAATTATCGTATCACACAATTTTGTTATTTGCTTATACAAATTTTGAAAATGAAGAAATCAATCCAATTAAAGTGTATGGCAAGAAAGCCTTTCCTTGGCAGGTAATTGCTTGCCCCAGGGGCCCGTTCCCTCATAAAAACTTTTAGGTGGACATGTTAGCAGTCTGCCCTGCCCAGCTCCGAAAAAAGGCAACGCAACGCAAAGACGCGAACATCGAGCGATTTGGCACCGGAACCTGCTCAGTGGTTGCCCAGCTTGGCTGGACCGAATATCCTTTTTAATAGCGGGAACCAGGCCCAGGACCTTCATCTCCATCCCAGAGCCATCTCTCCCAAGCTCCTCTAAGATACACAAGGACCATTTTAGCGCGTAAAGTCGTAGGCCTGCCTCTCGCTCTTTCAAAATTAACTGTTACCAGCACTGGCGGATCAGGGGGCATTAGAGCCGTGCCCCCAGGCATAATGTTGGCCTGTTTTCCCCCCAAATTGATCAAGCCCTCACAAGGAGAAAGAAAGCAATCGGTTATCATGATAATTGCTTGCCTTAGGAGAAAACTTGTACAAGTTAACAGTTGATCAGGAAAAAAAATAACCAATTTATCGTCAAATGCCTTTGCAGCAGTCAAAAATCCAGCTATCCGCACCTCCGCAGTAAAACAAACTTGGAAAATTTCACACCCGCTTTGGCAAGGCAAGTTTCGCAATGGCTTATACAACTTTGTCTAGTTAACTTATCCTCTACAAGGCCCGGAGGCCCCCACCGTCTTATTTCGGGTTTATCAGGCAAACCCCGTAACAAATTTTTGCGCGCTTCGGGCGCTAAACTAAGTAAGTACGTATCTACTATAACATGGAAACTTCATATTTGAAAATGCTGCAAAGAAGTTTTTTGTCATTTTTCAACTGACCCCCACTTAAAAACTTCGGGCCGACACCCCCCGCGAGGCGGTTGAGATAAACTTATTAACTTACTTATATTGTGTATATTCCGTAGCATTGTATGCTACAAAAATTATTGCGCTTTTGCATGTTTTCTAATGTTTTTTTAAGCCTCTAATACCAAAAAAGGTGACCGGCTCCAATTCGGAGAGAAAATTGTTGTACCTTTTTGCCAAAAAAGTTGCCCCCCAACGACGGCTGGGATCCACCAGTGCCGTTCCCAACCACGCAAAATTTCGTGGCGACGCCCCTGGTATTTACTGCATCTCAGTATCTTTACACAGTCCAAAAATGTTCCCAGCGCTGCCTACCGGAGTTTTTGCCAAGTTTAAAAGTATTCTTTATCGACAAAACGCATTTTTTATTACCTTTTCTTTTGAAAGAATTTTGATACAGACTGATTTGGCTTCAGACAAAATGCATTTTTTGGGCCACAGATCGAGGTATTCCATGGAAAACTAGGTCACAAAGTCACGGTGTAAAAAAATCGAAATTGCCAAAAGTTTCCTCGCATCATTGCGAACTAAAACATGAATACATATTGATATATTCCGTTCATGCAGTTCGTTTACAAGCTACAGGCGATCAAAGATGGCCTTACAACATGACCTCTCACAAATGCCCGAAGCTATAACTCGGTGACCGTTGAATTAAGACTGTCACAGCTGGCTTTAGCGCCCGAGATTACCCTATACACTAATTTTCAGAATTCGCAAGAACATGAGGGTGTTAACACGCGCACTGGAGGGGGCACTTTTGTGCCCACACATGTTTTTTTCGTGAATATCTCAAAAAAGAAGCAGCGCACGGCGGTAGTGTTTATGTGACATTTACGGTAACACAATAACGGATCGTTTGACGTAAAAAATCGAAATCGGTCGGTAAATTTTTGAGTTATATGGATTTGAATTACAAAATGGCAGCCAAAATCGAGATCGGCGAGGCGATATCTTCGGAACAAACAGTCAGATCTGGACGATTCAAACGCCATTTGGTAGCCGATGTCAATGTGCATCCCCAAACAGAACTTCAGACACATTGGTGTTGGCCTGTGACGTCACAGAGGTCAAATCCCCAAAATGGTGACATTTGGACCGATTTGCCCTTCGTGACCTCGGTTGACCTTTAAGATATTAACCTAAGGTCACCAAAATTTCAGAGAATATAGATCATCACAGCACCTACCCACCCTCTAAGTTTGAACGTTCTATCTTTCGTACTTTCTGAGATTTCAGGGGGGCACTAAAGTGCCCCCTCCCCTCCAGTGCGTGTTTAGTGGCATACCCCTCTCCAGTGCGTGTGTTAAGCCTCGGTCGATTTGTCGTGGAATACCCCATATGTTACTACACATGATGTCGATGTCGCCTTCGGCAACCCTGTCACCAATTGTGCACCACCCGATCCACTGGCGGATCCAGAGGGGAGGGGCATTAGGGCCAAATGCCCGGCCACAGGAACAAGGGGGCATTCAATACAAGGCCCCCCTGGTCAACGACTTTTCGCACTGACTACGCCCCCCTCCCCCGCTGAACAACTCTTCGCGCAAAAGACCCGACACCCCCGGTCAAGAATGCTTCCAAACTCGGACTCTAGATCCGCCAGTGACCCAATATCAAGCTGATGCAGTGTATAAGATACACGCTCGCGGTGCCCCAGGTCAGTGGCAATGCGGGCGCCAAAGTTAACGCACTTCTGCAAACTACGTTTTTGGGATACGGCACAGTCAACATACTCTTCAGAGACACATTTTATACTGAAAATGAGAGATTATAAGGACCTCCACCAACAGCTGCTTTGTTTTACGCGGTCCGTAACACTGCATTCTGGCGAGGCCGATCAAAATACAGAATACAGGAGGCGGTAGTGATATCCGCCACGTGATGTTCCCATGTCAGGTTGTAAGTCGAGGTGAAACCACGGATCTAAAACGACGACTGCTCTCAGGAACGTAGTAAAGTCACGAAAAGTGGAGGGTGTCAGCGAAACTTTTAATCTCGTCTTGAGAGAACCCCCTCCCCATATGAGATTTCTTTTGCAGATTTTGGGCTCTTCGCGTCTGTGGCGAACCTTTCGCCATCATAGATTTTCTCACCAAATAAAAGAACAAATTCTAGTAACACAAAATGCCCGAAAAGTGAGGGGGCCTTGCCCCCCGGCCTCACTGTTCCTACGCCTTTGACTGCACTGGAGGTTGAAGTCTATGTTTGGCGCCGGGGTTTCTGAACAGTCAATTCAGGTTTCAAAGCGTTTATTTTTAGCTCTTTTGGTTGAGCCAGCACAGTGCCACGTACATAGGCGTCGGAAGTGGTGTTGCAGGGGTGGCAGCTGCCACACCAATTTTTGAACTGGTGTGGCGGTGCCACACCAACTTTCTAGTCGTCCATAAATGCTCGGTCTCCGAAATGCAATAAAATATATGTACGAACACGCTTTGGATTCTGACGTGAATCAATTTATCTTCGTTAATCTATTTGTTTTTGTTTTGTCTAAAACGCGAAAAATGACCTCATAGAAAACAATGTTTGTTCCATGGAAATATAAGTAAAACGCAAAAACGGAAATGCATTTTTTATGCATGGTTATATGCTGGAAGTGGTTGTCGATTTTTGCTTTGATGGCTCATAAGTCAGTCATTTTTGACGATATTAATTTGAAATCTGCTACACATATTTACCGAACTTATTCCGGGTTTCGGGCATTTTGTTGTTAAATATTGTAAAAACAATACAAATTGTCTTTGGATTTCACAATGTTTTGATTTAAATAAAATTCGAAAATTTGAGGCAGCATTGTCTGCATAGCTGAGTTTGAACGCTGAGTTTATTATCAGTCATTTGATATATGACAATTTAATTTACCTCAAAATGAATCTTTCACAAATCGACTGTCTATGTTTTTGCGAAGTTTCATCAACAGCCATCAACTATTTTTCGCCGAAATCTTCAATCAAAGTTTTCGGCTTACTAATTTCACTATGCATTTTTTCCATTGCGTATGAACCCCAATTCGAAAGACTACGACGAGTAAGGTTTTTAGTAGATTGCAAAACGACAAGAGGCTTTTAACGAAAATAATTTTGCAGAATATTGGAACAGAGGATGACGGATAATTTACAGTAGATAATTATCATACAATTATATTTTAAATTTGTTTTTAAACAAGTTTTCCGAAGTGCCAGGCTAGCTCCGGCAATAAAATTGTTCAGGGTGGCAAGGGACACCCTGGAAATCTTTGAAGGTAGATATCTTAAAAAAGGCGAGAATTTGCGAACTTTTGTCCGATTTGTTTTTTCATTGATCATGATCAATACATTGTATTTGTTATTACTTAAATGACAAAGTTTCTTACCGTTCGGAAACGTATTCAGTCGTAAAATAGGTCAGTTTATGTCAACATGTTCAGCGAATCCATCTCGCAACATATCTCTCTGTTTTATGGGACGATGAAAATTAGCAGTCGGCTTTCCCTGGAATCCGAAGTTAATCCGTGGCGCATCAATTAACAATTACTTGGCGCAGATTAAAATACATTCGCTCAACGCGCTTTAGTTCAACAACGTGGTCTTGGACCTTGGTAACCCCGACTCCGATGTTGGTGCAACCAGGCACAGCCAGGAGGGGTCCCAGGATCCGAGATCCCCTTTTAGAGACAAAGTGCACGTTTTCCGTACTCTTTTTCTAACAAAAACAAAAAATGGCACGGGCCCAGGTAACAGATACCGTTGTAACAACGTTGTGAAAAATCAAGTTGGAATTTTACGTTTGAACAACGTTGCAACAACTTCGTGGAATGTTGTGAATAAAGTTGTATAAACGCGCTGTTAACGTTACAGCAACGTTGTATTGTTACGATTCACAAGTTGTCTTGTACTTGAGAGAACCAGCTCGCAATGTGTACATTATCTAAATTGAGCATATTCACCATCTTACTAAGATTAATTTGATCGACCACGTAAGTCACGTTAGCTATGCTTGTCAAAAGTAACGTTGTTAGCACAACGTTGTTTCAACGATTTTGTGAGCATTACAAGTTAACTTGTGACGACGTTCCTGGGAGTCTACAAAATTACACTATCACAACGTTGTGTAGTTGCATTGCAACCTCGTCACAACGTAGCGACGGTAGCGACAACGTCAAACTGTTAGCTGGGGGACCCCCCTTTTCCGACCCAAGACATCCATTTGGAAATTCCTGGTTGCGCGCCTGTGCACCATTGCCCTAGTCTTTGTCCAGGGACATAAGGGTAGGGGGCATGCCCCTGAGATAAAAAGCACTTGATAAAATGAGATTCTCTGACGACCCCTCTATACCCCCTTCAATAACATCAATAACATATTTCGATGAGTGAAATTTGATTCTACCACCGACGTGACTCTCCCACGCGAAAAATCATGGATATCGTGCCTGTCTTTGCCACATCAACTTGAAATAGGTTCCTTTGCCCTTGGCCACGTATATCTTTTTAACACACCGTTTTAACTTTTGGATATTTTATGACGAATTGGTGACTAGAAACTCAGCATCAAAGGCTTCGTGACAATTTTTCCGCGTGACATATGCCGTGACAAGTTTTTTATGAACACAAGGAATAACACTGGTCCAAAGATCGATCTCTGTGTCACTCCGTGCGTCACCAGCAGTTCACCACTCGTTCCGTCTCTGACTGACTGAATTCGACCGCAAAGTCACGCACAGAACTGCAATCGATACCGCACCACCTGCAGCTTCTCCAAGAGACAGCCACGCCCGACGCTGTCAAACGCCTCTGTGATGCCATGCCACCTGCAGCTTCTCCAAGAGATGTCTACGCCCGACGCTGTCAAACGCCTCTGAAGCGTCGTCCGCACTGACTAATGACGTCACTCGACCACCATCAAAGTTGTCCGTTATGTAACCGACATTGTCGAGCAGCGTCGCCACCATGGATAGGGCAGGGTGGAATCCATTCGGCTGGAGCATGTAATAAAGCCTGTGGTAAGATAACCTTGGACCATGCCCGGTCAGCCCGGTCGTCTCTCCTGCTATTTCCTTTTTTAACTGGTACTTGAACTCGATCAAACAAAAACAATGCCTACATAAGCTTAACTGAGATGTACAAGCGAAATAAAGCCAAGTGCAAAAGCCAAGTATAGCTAGGTGCAAAGGCTAAGTTATAACTTTGTTGTTGATCTCTATATGAATGGAATTGCGGCACCCGAGAATGGTTACATTACAAACAAAGGCCTTAGAGTTAGAACAGATGCGGTTTATTTGCAGCAGTAACCTTCGACATTTCGTAATCCACATCGGTACGCTCGACCGAAGTCCGCCACTTCTGCGCAGCCCAGGTTCCAGCGCCCCCCCCCCCCTCTCCCATCCCAGTACCGCCGCATCGGATCAGGCAGGTTCGCTGTCGTGTTGTCGAGTCCAGTCCTTGAAATTGGATCCACGTTTCAGCGGAATTATAGACGGAAGACTGGGTATCTGTGACATTGTTCTACATAGATGAAAACACCAGACTGCTTTATGTGCCCGCGCCGTGCCGGTGCTGGGCGCCACCTTCGCCGTGCCGGGGGGAGGGGGGGAGGAGGCGCTTCGATGCCCTCGCGAACTCGGCTCCTACGGAACCTAGCCAACAATAAACATTGTTCGCAGGCTTGTAAAAATATGCATCATTTGCATCAAGTCAATATTGTATTGAGGTCACCAGAGGTCATCAAAGATCAGATTTTCCAGTTTTAGGACTGTGCTCCAGAAACCCCAAAATATATCAGGAACTATGAAAACCAAGAACAAACGGAAAAGCAATGAAAGCTCTTGGAAAATTCAATCGCTACATGTTCTCAAATTTGAGCTCAGGTAAATAGTTTAGGCTTAAGACTATAGAGGTCATCAAGCATCATAAAGGCTATTTTTTGCAAAACTGTTTTTTACCAATGACTTTTCACCTAATAAAGATAAGGCTATATTTGTGACCCCATCGTGTTTGTCTGGCCAAGGCACTTTTAATAATTGTAATGACGATCAGGTTAGGTCAACTTGAAGTTTGACCTCAGGTCAAGGTCAAGTGGTAAACCAATTGGGTCATGCTGCACTTAAAGACGTGTTTTGACGAGAAAAACACATTGGTGCCAGTTTCACTTCCCTATCTTGATTCTATCGATAGTTACTGCCAAAAAAGTGTTGGTGACCTCGGATGACCTCGGCGGACCATGTAGGGGCCACTGAATAAAAACTATACCTGGTTTTTAAATAATGGCCTATGATAACATGATTAAGACGAAATTGAGCTCATATCATGCGTATTGCGTATCCTCAGCAGACTTTTGCTTCATTCTGCTTCAGCGGAATCAATTCCGATTCCATGCCAAGCACTTAAAAAGCTTGATTTCGAATCTGATTTCATTGACTCTACTATGCATCAAACATTTCCTCTCATATTTATATTGTGTACAAATGACATGTATGGCACTAATACACATTTTTTGCAGACGAATTTGACCATTCAGCATAATTGTTTGAACGGCAATTTCAACAATCACCAATCGACAAGACAGATCGGTTGCTGGCGCCGCAATTTAACAGATGAGCAAAACTATTTGAACACTAGATTACTCAATCTGCAAAACTGATGGATAATTCATCATGATTTCGACTTTCGTCGAATAAATATTTCGTCACTTCATTATTAGCTTTTGTGCGTTGACGGGAATAGATAGGCGATCAACATAACAGCTCATCGGCCTGCATAACTATTCGGCATTCGTTTTTATCACTTCGCCATTATTCAAAAATGTTTTGTGCACCTTTCTTAAAGGGAGTGTGCTAACTCCAACATTGGGTCATGTGAAGTATGTTGAGATAGATATAGTAAGAAAGATTTTCTGAAATTTAGAATAATGCTTCATTTCAATATATATATAATAAGAGAAATATAAAGTCGCCCAATCACACTTCTGGAAGATTCTAAATTAGATGGTCGCAGACGAGATATATACGCATACTAGATAGCATTGCTCTTAATTCAAACGCTAGTCATATTTGTTAGCTCTGGCCAATAGCAAACACTCGTGAGCACTGTAACAGCTGCCGAACCAGATCTTGATCACTTTCACAAACCATCCATTGCTCATAAGGGTTTGTTTATCGTCTTAAGTGCGCCATTATAGGTAACATCTTCGCTAACTCTGTTTATAGTGAGATGTTTTATGAGTTTTGAAACAAAGCAATGGCAAAACAGAATATAAGTAAAAAATTCAACTAAAGGGCTCCAGACGTGAATTTTATCGTACCAATAATAACCATTGGCTTCTTACGAAAGAAAAAATATATTTGACATTTCGAAAAGGAGTAGGCACACTCCTTTGAATGCGATGGCGTCTTTCAGCTCAATTCGGTATTCTCATTTAAAACGACAGCAGACATATGTTTGGCATATATTAATAACATATGCATCTCCATCGGCGTAACATCTCCGCGGCCAAAGGGCATCAAATTAACAGTGCCCGTGCACTGTCGATTTTTTTATGCCCTTTGCGCGGAGTGTGTTACGCCGATGTGAGATGCATATTGTCAAACAGTCATGTCTGCTGTCGGTTTAAATTAGATATGCCGAATTGAGCTGAACAGACGCCGATTTGCAGTAAGAAAAGGTGTACAAATGTGCATTTTGAAATATTAAAATGCATAACATGACAATTGACCAAGCGATGCTAAGATTTAGGTAAGAAATGGGGGGACGTTATGCTTCTGGCCTGCCACCTCGCGGTGATATCAGCTCGTGGAGATACTTCGTATGAGTTAACTTCGGTGTTTCTTCTCGTTGGTTTCTTCGATTTTCATGTTTTTGGAGAGGCTTGTGAGGTAAGGTGAAGGGAGGTCTCGGAGTTGTTGGCTGGCCGGAGGGCTGAGCTGGTTCCGCGTAGTGTTGACGTCTGGATGTCCCCCCGGCGGCGCGCCGTGGTGACAGGGGCTTGCCAGGCGTGGGGAGGGCTACCACTTCCTCCTGATATCTGCCACGACAGCGCGTCGCCGGGCGGGAAGCCTTTAAAAGGGCGTCAGACCAAGCGGAGGCGGGAGTGTCGCCTGCGCCGCCGTCTGCTCCAACTGTCTTGTCTTCTTGTCAAAAAGTTTTCGTCTTGTTGTAGTCCGGTCGGGGGTCGGGGTCGGGGCCACCCTCGCCTCCGGCCACCCCGCGGGCCAGCGGTACAGCGCCGTGACGCCTCCCGAGCAGCAGTGTGTGCTTATACACTGTAAACCAAATTGACAAGTCTTGTGTAATATAGGATAGCCGTATCCTAGTACGACTGCCAGTTACATTCTAACCGCAACGAGGCTCAAGGTGGTAGCTGACCCATCCGGTGACATGTACAACTCAAGTGTGTGTACATGTAGTAGTTTTGGCGCAAAGCCAAAGAGGGTACTTCTTGTTTTAATACAAACTTGCTATGTTAGTCGGGCGTTGTTTTGTTCACCAATAATTAGCTTGTAACTGGTTGCGTGTTACAAAGTACATGCTTGTACAACACTGGAAGCAGGGGCGGATCCAGAAAAAAAGTTTCGGAGGGGGCACATTGGACGTCAAAGGGCCCTGGAGCTAAAAAGGGCCCCGAGCGTTTTTATAGGTCTAAAAGGGCCTCCAGTCGATCTGGGAGTGTATTTTCAGGTATTAGAAGGCCCTTGGGAAGCCTAAGAGAGCCCTTGTCAGGTCTGAAAGAGTCACATACCAGTCTGATAAGGCCCTTGACAGGCCTGAAAGGGCCCTATGCAAGGACGTCACGATATTTTATTGGAAGGAGATCGGCTGAAATGAGGAAAATGCGTAACCACATTTTTGCCTGCGTGTTTAACCCTTTGCAGCATTTGTAATATATTTATATTTCTAGTAGAGTTTGATTTTCCATTGGGTCTGCAGTGCAGGAATATTTTTATCTTCGCACTCCTGAGATGCAAAGATTACGATGTTTAATGTCGTTCACGAAAGGTGAAATATGGTTCAAACCTCTATCTGCATCCCTACTGAGATGCAAGATAAGGTCGCAGTTTCGAACGAAAAATCAAAGTACAGGAACTGAACTGAAATGATCAAACTCTACCTACGAAAGATATAAGCTTCTTTCTTATGTTTCCCCTCGTGGAAGATATACAAATAATTTCTCGCAAGAACCACGTGTTCTGACAAAACTCGCTCCTTCGTGTCGTCGGTCTTTTCAGTCACTGCGCTTGGAAATATATCCTTTACATATGCCGGGAATCAAAATAATTAGCCGGAGGGTGTGGTACAATTGGTAAAACAAAAAAGCCCTAGGGCAAATTTGGTTGTACTAGAGCGCGTGAAAACAGTGTGTGTGTGTGATAAAATTCTGACTGGAATTTCTGAAAGTTTTTGTCGACTTTTTGGCTTCCAAAGCCTTCTTCAATTTTATCGAAGTCAAAATTTAACTAAAAAATAATAATTTCTTGGCTCTGGTAAGGCCCTAAGTTTATTAAAACATAATTGAAAAATATGGAAAAACACACATGATGACTTTACGGCTATGGTAATAGAATAACCTACTGGTACGGATAAATTGTCAAGACCTCTTGTGCTTTCTTGATATTTGACCTCGGCCTCGGCCTCGTTCAAAATCAAAAAAGCACCTCGTCCGACAATTTATTTACACGGCCTCATCGCAGTATTATATATTTCCCATACAGTGCAGCATTGTACGCTAATGGGGAAAGCCAGGCATTTAAAATAGCAACGTGCTTATACCACAACTTTTGGTATGAGAGAAATAAGTGTTTTACATAATTCAGAGGTGTCGTATACATGGTTGTCCCGCCCGTTGCTATGGTTGTCCGCCTCTGCTCAAATCCCTATGACGTAGGTAATGACGTCATACGATGACGTAAAGAGCATTATGGTAATGCTTCCTGAAGTTATAGGTGATCTATTTCTTCACTATGCTTTTGTTTGACCCACCGCTGATTCAAACATTCGTATCCGTGATTTATTTTCATGTCTATAACACAACACACCAACTCAATGGACGTATGCACCTATTACAAGAAACGAATGCACTATTACAGTTTGCATCTATAACAAAGATGCACCTATTACAAGATACACTATTACAAGATGCACCTATTAAAATAAATGCACACTATTACTATTACATATGCCTATTGCAAAAACCTGCGGACGTATCCACCCTGTTTTTGGGGTCCAACCTCATGATAGTCTTTCTTTATCCCATTTTTGGCCTTCTCTTCGAGCTTTTGGTCCAGTAGGCTGTCTCTTCTTTCTCTTCTTTGTTCTAGTTGCACCTATCTCTTCAAGTGACTTTCTTCATTCCACGTTTTCAAGGATTCTCCTCCGCATCTTTTTCATATAACTTTTACAATTAAAGTTTGAGTTTGACGTTCTGGTTAGACATGATTTGCTTTGGTGCCAAGCTGCCTGCAAGCATGTAATGGGAAATACCTTTCCTACCCTTGGGCTGGCAAATCTTAATAATCTCCTCGTTTTTTTTTTTAATCGAAAGTACCTTTCGGACCTAGCAGTCTCGTATTTCGATAAAAAAAACTCGGTGAGATCATTAAATTGTCCCAGACCGGGCAGGAAAATATTTTCCATACATGCAGCATTGCACGTCAAATGGGGAAAGCCAGGCATTAAAATAGCACGTGCATTAACACACTTTTGGAGTATCGAAGAAATAGTGTTAAAATAATTTTCACGAGGGTGTGGGTATAACATGTTGTCCCGCCCGTGCTAAATCTATGAACGTAGGTATGACGTCATACGATGACGTAAGGAGCTAATGGGTAGATGCTTCCTTCCTGATTACAGTGGATCTGTTTCCTTCACTTGCTNGCAATCTACAGATTCGACATAATTTTTGACGAGATATCGAACGATGTAATTTTGGACTCTGCTTTCTCTCCATAGGAGCCGAGTTAGAATGGGAAGCGGCGTTCAGACGCCCCCCCCCTTGAACGGCATAGGTGGCACCGAGCACCAGCACATCGCGAGTTAAAAATAGTCTGGACTATGGCTGAGTATGTGACGGGTGATCCGTGATCAGGGATCACTCGTATCGTGCGAGACTCCTACCGCCAGTCTCTACCGATGGACTTTGCCCGGCAGCGGACTTTGCCCGGCAGCGGACTTTGCCCTGCTGGCTGGTGACGTCACGGATCAGGCGGTGTCTGCCGGGGCGGACTGTGCCGGGGAGGAGGGAGGGCGCGGCCACGGCAGTCGTCTGACCGCCGCGAGCCGGCATCTGCGTGCCGCCGCTGTGCTACCGTGTACCGCTGCTGGCCTCTCAGCGGACTGTAGTGTTGCTGGTGCTGCTGCACCATGGTCGCCAGGAGGTCGGCAGGGCTGCCAGCGCCGCTGGCTATGCTCAGCTATCCGGTCACACTCTCCTACCGCGTGCTCACCAGCTGCTTCGACTCAGCCATGACGGTATGGTACCATGCTGCTCCTGCTGCTGCCACCCCCTCCTTCCTCTGGCGGCTAGCACTAAAAGCTGGATTTTCTGCAACAGTTGGCCGCCAGGGACCGCTAGCGAGCCAGTCAAATTTGGCGTTGCAAGCATGTACTAACAGTTTGTTGACCTACAGATTGTTTTGCAACATACTGTTTGTTCATTTATAAATAAATACATGAATAACAATTTGTTTGCGACACAAAAGTACCCTGGCTCACTAGCCGTCCCTGGCGGCCCATTGCTACGAAAAATCAAGTTGATAGTGCTCGCCCCTCTGGCTCTGTCCTCTCCTCTGCCAGAGGCGCAGCCAGGCCTTCAGAAAAGGGTGGAAAGCCAGTCATGGTGCCCCCACCCACAAAAACATCCCTCGATATGAAAAACTCTATAGATTTGGACCTCTTTATTTGTAAGGTCCCTTTTCTTCAACTTTTGATGAGCTGAATTAGACCAGAACCCTCAGGAACTTCATACAGGCCTCTGAACCAGGCACGTAGCCAGGATTTCGTCCGGGGACGGCGCCTAAGAAGGGCCCCTTCCCGACAGCGATGGCGCCACCGGAGGGGGGGGGGGCAGGAGGGGCAGTGCAGTCATCCACCTGTCGTCGGGCAGGGGGTGGGGGAAAACATATATTTTTACCCCCTGCCATTTAAGGAGGCCCCTCCATGCTTCAAAAAGGTCCCATTTCGCAGGCCCTATTGCAGAGGTCATAGAGGTCTCTGTAAGCCAGAGGGGTCCTATGAAAGTCAGAGGGGCCTCTGAAGGCCTGAGGAGGCAATTGGGAAGATAGAGGCGAGGTCAAAGGGGGATCTTTGGAGGTCAGAGGCGGATCCTGGAGGCCAGAGGGGGTCTTTTGGAGGTAAGAAATGTCCCGGAAGGCCAGAGGGGGTCCTTTGGAGGTCAGAGGTGTCCCTGAAGTCAAAAAGCGGCCCTCTTGAAGCCACAGGGGAGGTGAGAAGAGCCTTTGGAGGTCAAAGGCCCCTTCTCAAATGGAGGCCCGATCTCAAACGAAGGCCCCCTCAATTTCAACTTGCTCCTCTGTCAAAAATCCTTGGCGCTGCCCCTGCAGTTCCCGATCGTCGAAGGGTTCCCCTTCCCAAGCGTTAAAAGGGACAAACAAAACAAACGGATGAAAAGCCATGGTACAGGGATGAAGAATGCAGTAGGCAATACATGACATTTGTCACATCAACTTTTAGGAGCTGGGGCTTATTTCCATGACTGATGGATCAAGCCATAACACCCTACATCTCATATTTCGATTAAACTGCGTTAAAGGGAGTGTGCCTACTCACATTGGTCATGTGGAGTTGTTGACACTAGTTTGTAGAACATATTTTTCTGAATTTAGGCCAATGTACTTCATTTCCCACAGATCACCTGTTAGTTGCTGAGATATTCCAAGTCGCCAATTCTTGCATACTGGCAGTAGATTAATTATCAAGTGGAGTCGCCAGAGAAGCTTTCGCACTAAGCATTGCTCTTAAAAGTTACAACAGCTAGATATATTGTTAGCCTCTGTGCCAGTGGCGCCATTATAGGGTAAACATCTTCGCTATCTGTTTATAGTGACGATCGTTTGATGTTTTGAAAACAAACAAATGCAAAACAGAATATAAGGTAAAAATTCAACTAAAGGGGCTCCAGACGTGAGTTTTATCGTAACCAATTATCAAAGCAATAGCTTCTCACCGTAATAAAAATATATTTGACATTTCAAAAGAGTAGGCACACTTCCTTTAAGGGGGTTACCTGGGCCGAAGATTCACGCTGTGAAATTTTCAGTACCATCCGTCAATTTTTTTTTCGTTTTAGCCTTAGGCATTATTCGATTTCGTTCAAACCCTCATTTTTCAGCGAGCGATATCTCCCATATAAATTATAGGAGGCATTTAAACCGACAAATCATAAGAATCATCATAAACCTTATATTTTTTTCTCGAAAATTCCCGAAAATTTGAAATTAAAAAATGCGATTTTAAGTAAAAACACGTTTTTTTATAATGTGGCCACTTAAAATTATGTCTTTTTTTCTTGTCAGCATTTACTTCAATACTTAATACACAAGCCCTCGATAGTAAAAATGTTGGAGATATACTTTTTCTTAAAATATTATATTTATATTTTTTATTTGGAAAAATAATGTTCAACCGCACGTTTTTGGTAATAACTTTGCACGTAAAATTGCTAAAGAGCGTAACCGAACAGCACTATATTTGCCTCGTCGAGCTGAATTAAAAGATGCATAATTTGACTCCTGGCAGGTTTCTTCTTGACCTCAAGGTCACAAAAACATGATTTAACTTTAAATCGCGTGTTTTAAAGGGACACTGCCACCTTTCAAAAAGTTGTCAAATGTACGCCGTTTGTGGTGCAAAATATGAAGTAATTGCTGCTGAACACGATTATGAAACATGTTGTTTCGTCTCAACAAACATTGCTCAATTTATGAAAAAGTTTTTGCTTTTAAGATAATAAAATACTTTGGGCTGATGACGTCATATGAGAAGAAATTTTGGGAAAAAAGAAAAAACCTTGCACGCTGCATAAGTATGACCTGGTATGGCTACTATTGTATGGTTAAAGAAAGGTAAAAGACACAGCCAATCGAGACTTGGTAAATAAACTTTGGCAAGATAGGACAGAGCCTAACGGACATTCTGGCTCACTCAAATACATTGGGACTTTGGGGATGTTACAGATCGTCAAAACCTAAACTCGAATTTATCGTGATTCGACCTCAAGTGGATTGTTTAATTTTTTAAAAACCTTATACATCACATATCTCAATGCCACACGCACAGTGGCTATCGCTCAATCCTAAATAATAATGTTAAGGTGCGCATGTGTCATGGTTCCTTAAAATTATCATTTTTTTTTGAATGTCAAAATTGTTATCTCTTACCTACATTTCTATAATTTTTTTGATGATTGTTATGATATATATTAGGTTCAGTGGCGTAAGCAGCGGGGGGTCCTATGGGTCACTAGGAAACCCCCCCCCCGTGGCGCCTGAGGGCCCCCCGCTCGGCTGGTCGCAGGGGCCTCCTCGAGCTAGCGCGAGGGCCCTGAGTGCTGGCAAGGCACATAAAGGTGGTGAAGGGCCCCCTCAAGCTGACTCGAGCCCTGAAGCTAGACGCGAGGGCCCTAAAGCGCGGGTCGAGGCACCATCGAGGGTGACTAAGGGCCCTAAGAGCTGGCAAAAGGACCCCTCCTCAAGTTTGCATGAGGGCCCTCTCAAGGTGGCTGAGGGCCACCTCGAGCTGGCTGAGGATCCCTCAAGCCAGCCGAGGGCCCCCTCAACGTGGCCGCAAGGGCCCCCTCAAACTGACCGAGAGCCCACTAAAGCTGGCCAAGGCCCCTCAAGCCAACCGAGGGCCCCTCAAGGTGACTGGGGCCCCCTCAAACTGACTAAATACCCCTCTAGCTGTCCGAGGGCCCACAAGCTATCTGAAGGCCCCTCAAGCTGGCCAAGGGACCCTCAAGCTGCCCGAGGACTCTCAAGCTGGCCGAGGGTCCCTCAAGGTGGCTGAGGGTCCCTTGACCTGGACAAAGGCATCCTCAAGGAGGCTCAGGGCCCCCTAGAGCTGGCGGCTTAGGGCCCCTCGAGCTAGCTGAGGGTTCCTGGAGTTTGTCAAGGGCCCCCTCAAGCTTGTTAAGGGCCCTCAAGCTGGCCAAGGTCCCCTTCGAGCGGGCCGACGGCCTCCTCAAAGTGGCTGAGGGTCCCTCGAGCTAGTCGAGGGCCTCAGGGCCCTCTCAGGGCCTCAGGCCGACGGAGGATCCCTCAAGGCCGACATAGGACCCCTCGGGCTGGCAGAGGGCCCTTGCGGCCGACAGAGAGCCCTCCAAGCTGTCCCAATTTCCCTCTCTAGCTGTTTCAGAGGGTCCTTCTAGCTGTTCCTGAGGGCGTCCTTAGATCGATAGAGGGCAATTCAGCTTGACAAAGTGCCACTGAGACCGACAAAAGGGCCCCTTTAGGCCGACAGAGTGTTAATCATAACAGTCCGACCTGTCCCCTTCAGACCGACGGCGGGTCTTTAATTGCTGAAGAAGGCTTCACGCCAACAGAGGGTCCTCTCAGCCAGCCAAGGGGACAGCCAGTCGGCCTTGGGATTGGCGTCCAGGGGAGCACGCCCCCCTGGTCCTATTTTGGGTCCTTGCCCTTGAATCAACATTTGGGAGCGTTCACCGGGGCCTCCTTTTATTTTGAGAGCATACTTTTGCTTTGTTAGGTCCTCTTTTTTGGAGGGGGGGCGGCGGGTTCAAACAATAGCCGTTCTTACGAAGGACTTTATTTACCGGGTAATTGGGGCGGTTGGAGCGTTTGGTTTAAATTAGGGAGGGTTTGGGCCAGTGTTAGAGCTATGACTACGTGAAACGGTGTTAGGTCCAAAATGTCCTTAATTCAAAAATGTAAAAATTCAGCCCGAAGCTCCCTTATAAACCAAACACCCAATCGACCCCAAACGCCCCAAAACCCCCAATACCCGGTAAAAAAGTTATTCGTGAAAACGGCTAATATATGTTTGCTTTTGGTTAGCTTTTTTCACTCAGTTCCCTACACAGATACAGTCATTAATGGTACGAGTGAGAGTCATATATCGCAAAAGTTGTGAATGCTTAGTTGCTTATAGGCGGCTGATTTCTGTTCTTCTTCTGCGTAGATGTCCCTCTTATGACTACAAATGGCAAATTTAAACGACTAAGCTGCAATATATTACTTCAGAGTTACAAAGCTTAGCAGACAGCTGCCATGATTTCGGGAAACATTAAAAATAGAGTTTTGAACTGTAGTGTAGGTAAACAAACATTAACACCACAAGGACGCAGGAACCGGGGGAAAGGAGGGGGCAACGCCCCGCAACATTTTCAGACTTTGACATTACGTCTATGGGCGTTGCATGGAAATAATTGACTTAAAAGTGCCCCTGTCCCTCTAACTTTCGAAAGTTTCCGGCGCCCTAGTAAACACATTATAACTTATACAAGCTAGCAGGTGTTGCTATCGCCATGTGTTTGGAGAAAGCTCCATAATCATTTGGAAACAAAATATATGTAAAACAATGTTTTTATCAACATTTCGAAATTTCGAGATAGCCATGTAAAAGACCATTACATTCTCTACCGATGCCCTTTAAAGGGAAATAATCACCTTTTTCCACAAAAATGGAGTTAACACTTGAAATCGACAGATGAGGGACCAAAGTATAATGTACATTCATCACGTTTTGGCATAAATAACATTTCTACTAAAGAGCTATTTCCAAGTTAAAGTTGATAACGCGTTCCACGCTTTCAATGACCGGTTACTTGCCGGCTGCTTGCAAGTACTTGTGGTGCTGTGTGGATCTCATGCCACGAACCAAACACTGCGAGGCTTTTCTCCCGTATTGTTTTCTTACCGCAAGGGAGTTGGAAAATAAGTTTTGAATCCTGCTGTTCTATACATATTACCGGGCGATCCCTTTACATTTGATAGTCCATGATAAACAAGAAACCAATTATTAGGGTTTAACTTGGGTTCCCTTATGGCGGCCAAGCAGGGGTACTGGTTTGCAAAATGTATCATAATTTTTCCAGTATTTAAAAGTTATATTTAACTTTGTCTCTGGCTGTGAACAGACGTTTGTTTATATCATAATCATTTATCGCCAACATCCCTTTTTTCCCAAAATAGCTCAACAAAACAATTCAACAGTGGCAATTCAATTTTGAAAACAATAACTTGGGAAACTAACATAATTTATTTTAGTGTCGGCGATTTGTTTGCAGGGGACATGGCCCAGGCGTCACAGGGTAAGCTATGCCGCTGCGACCCCATTGGCCGGAGTTGTCTAATGACGGCGGCAATATTGGTACTCAAAGAGCGAGTTCGGCGGCCTGTGGTTAAAGCGAGTAGGCGGGGCGGGCACCCCAGGGCTGAATTTATACAATATATTGAGCGAACTACTGGTAGCGCCAAAAATGAGCTACCACCACAATGTTACCAATTGAATAAGAAATTAATTTAGGCGAAAATATTTTTTTCGTGCAAAAAAAAAAATCCGTAGAATCATCTGCATTCCAATTTGGAACATTCGTGGTGGTAGTCAATTTTGCTCTACGACTGAGTATGTTCGCTCATATATTGTAAAATGTCCAAGCCTGGGTGCCCGCCCGCCTATCCTTTAACACAGGGGCCGCACGACTTGCTGCCTAACATAATGTACTGAGTCTGGATCACCAATATGGCACGGCCACCCCTAACAATCTCTCGTCGTGCCACAGATGATAAAAATATCTGTCTCGGTCAACCCACGTCATTAGACAAGTATTCCGGCCAATGCGCCTTCCATCTCTATAGAGTTCAGTGGCCAGCGTCGAACAAATTCGAAACACCGGCGCCATATATGGCGCTCTTCAATAGTGATGGGCAAACACTGCTCATGAGTTTCGAAAAGAAGTATTATGCTACTTTTTTTAGATTTGGTAAACTTACAGCATTGACATGAGGGATTAATTTTATTTTTATCCTTAAATTTAAATTAAATCTTTGCCGTATACCATCACAGGGAGCAAAAAGATCGATGCCAAGCAAAAATGAAAAGGAATTTTTTCCCTTTAAGCTAATACTTTGCTAAAACAAACAACTCTCCATGAGTGATTGACCATGGAAGGGCTTTGGCTCCAAACGGCCGAGTATGCCCCCTAAAAACGGCCTTGGACCCTTTCCTAATGCAACGTTTTGAAAGAAGCACATCGTCTCCATTCGATGGGCAATAACATATTAGGAAAAGTTACCAAGTTTTACTATTCTAGGTTGAATATTAAATAAACTGTACGTGAAAAACGTCGTTTTAGCCCTCCCCTCGACGCCAATCGGGTTCAAGAGAGTTCATTTTTTACATTTAATTAAAGCTGCATTTGCAGATTATGAGTCATAAATTGTGTGGCCCCTAGCACAAACAGTGGGCCCCCAATCTTGATTGCGGACCCCCCCCCCCGAAAACCATTCAACTCGAAAACCATTCAACAGACGGGACAGACAATTTAACAGCGTGAATCTACGGCCCAGATAACCAAAAAAAAACATATTTTCATCGAACTATGAGAAACAGAGTGTTATGTTTGGGTAGATCTGACATCGGCTGCACGGGGTGACCTCAAGTCATGTGACCTTGAAGTCAAGGAGCGATCTGCAGGGGTCATGTAAGAAGGGGGCGTCAAAACGCCCCCCCCCCCGGCCGAGGAAGGTGGCGCCGAGCACCGGCCCGGCGTGGGTTAAAAGTGCGGTAAAAAAACCTACAGCGATTAGTGAAATATGTTGGTGCTGCCCAATAGAGGTGCCACTTTTCTACCCACCTACCCACGTGGGTAGTTGCGAGTAGCAAAAGCCATAATTTGGATGAAATGGATAGTTGGCGGGTATAAAAATTTCCATAAATGGAAAACTTATAAAATATAAGGATTTTGGTGGGAGCTGTGGTGCTTGAACAAATATAGACATCTCAGTTGGTGAGCAGAGATCAATACAAATCAGTTCAGCATTGAAAATGAGTTATTCAATGGCAGACATAATGACAAATTTTATTTGTGGGTACTTGCGGGTAGCTGGCAGCCTATATGGTCATGTGGGTGTGGTGGGTAGTTGAAGGGGATTGCGGGTCGGTCCAGTTGGCGGGCTCGTTGGGTATCCAAGTACCTGAGGGCCCAAAGCCCCAAGTTCAAGAGTTGCAACGGATAGGAAAAGGGACGTCATTTCTAAAATTATTGGGTGGCCCCAGTGCTAACTTTATAGATACTAATCTAATTTTTACCATTGCAAACGCCATAGGCCCTAATGTTAAAATTTTGAAATCATTGGTTGGCCCCCCCCCCCAAAACAAAAAAAAGGGTATACAAATCGACACCGGTGGGTATTTAGGACTGCAGGCTGCCGTAGTCACGCCTTGCGCCGTGACCGCCTGGGTGGCGACTCACGGACAGCACCGAATCTGAGCCATCCGAAGCAGTCGTATTACGCATGCGCAAGCGATGGAGGCCAGCCTCGTCGGCGGCCTCACGAGCCGAGACGCAGAGGGAGAGCTGCACATTTAATGTAGCATCACGTACCCGTAACGAACTACAACGCAAACATGACATGCTATTTCATGTAATATTTAAGAATGCGTTACATACCTATAGAGAGGTCTATCTGAAGAACACCGCAGTTCGATGACAAACATCGCCATACGGTTGCAGGGAATTGCAGGTCGCAAGGAAAAAGTCGCCGCTCTACTCTCGGCCACGGCCCGCCCGCCGCGCCGCCTGCCCGGGCCGACGGCACGAATTTTGGTAAAATATCATAATATAAATAATGTATTATAGTTTTCGAGCTAATATGTAGCCAGATCGATTCATTGACATGTTGTCTAGTTCATGAACTTTGATTGCCGTCGCTACGACTCCTAGAATCCGAATAATATCGCTTTGAGCCCCAAAACATCCGGCCTCAGTCGATTGTCATTACCCAGCACGGCGCGGCATCGTCGGCTGAGATGCGTTCGCCCGCTGGTGCCTCCAGTAGCTGGATGAGCGGGCGGAGGCGGCGAGGCGGCAGACCGGGCCGGGCCTCAGTCGGGCTCGTAGCGGTCAAGAAGTATTGTTAACGTATGAACCGGTGGCTGGCGGGTGGATGGAAAGGACTACTGTAGGAATGGGCAATTTTTGGTGTTATGTCATAATCTGAAATGCACTGCGATGTGCAGAATGGGAATAATTCACGCACTTTGTTGTCTATGGCAACCAATGCATATTACAGCACATTCTCCTAAATAATAGGTGAGGCCCGGCCTCAGTTGCCTCCTATGACGAGCCGCCACTGGTCGGGTCTGGTAGCTACAACCCTGAAAAGTGACACCTCTACTGCCCAACCATTTAGGAAAGTGACAATATAACACATAAATTCGCCGAGAAATGGCACGATTTGTGAACCCGCATATAATAGAACTTACGATTTTATTGCGCCGTGGAGAATGGCGAAATTTTCAGCTTTATTCCCTAGAAAACTGTTATCTTACCGTTAAAAGGCCCAGGGTCCCCTTAGATCGTCGAGGGCCCCTCCGACCTTTTCAACGCCTTGGGCCGGCCTGTTCAGGGACTTATCATCTGGGGTCCACCAAAAGACATGTGGGCATAGGCCCGGGAACAGGGGGGCAGCGGGGGCGCTTGCCCCCCAACTTTGAGACCGCGGGGGTGGCGCCCCCCAACTTTGGCGTTGCTGATCTTAACGTTCCGTAAGCAAATATATAAGACATCGAAAGTGTGATTTTTTAAAAAAATTATGCAAAAATCACACTTTTAATCATGTGTAGGTACTTGATATTTGTTATTTGTCAGCGAGGTTCTGTGTAATAAACCTGATGCAAAAAGCCAGGGTCGTCGCCACCGGGGAAGGGGGCGTTGGCGAACTCCGGCAGGATCGCCTTGATCACTCACCAGTAGCTTTACAAATCTCTTCTTTTAAACGTCAAAATGCATTCCAAATGAGTTTGGCGTCAAATACAACGTTGGTGGGCCAAGAGACACGTCTCCTGATATGCAGCATGACCTACTTGGGTCACCCCTTGACCTTGACCTGAGTTCATTTTTTAAAGTTTAACTAACTTGATAAAAAATAAGACATTTCAATGCGCCTTGGTGAGACAAACACGATGGCGTAAACAGTATTGCGTGATCTTTATTAGACAAAAAGAAGAAATAAAAAAAAAATGTATGACCAAAACTAAGGTCTAAACTAAGGTCACATTTTAGGACAATTCGTTAGTTGCAAATTTCAATGGCTGTTGATTGTTTTTTTTTATTTGTTTCTACGTTAACCCGCCATTGGCGGGGGGGGGGCAAAAAACGCCCCCTCTGAGATTTTCTCAATTGCTCACAAACGTACTACAAGAAACTTCTGGTACCTTAACCTACATCAATTTGACGTCTTTAGTGCAAAAATTAGACAATTTCAACTAAAATTGTTCGCTTTATATTAAATTTAGTGACGTCACTACACACGACTTTGACGCACATATCAGCTAAACTC
>VOPJ01014342.1:0-17500 GCA_014673585.1 Semibalanus balanoides
CCCATATGCAACATGACCTACCCAGGTCACCAAATGACCTTGACCTGAGGTCAAATTTTGAAATTGACCTGAAAAGGAAAAAGTTGCCGGAAAAAGTTGCCCCCCCCCAACCGAGGGGCTGGATCCGCCCCTGAGGTCATCAGGTCACTTTAAGTGACCTTGCCTTCCTAAACTATTGATCTGAGCTCAATTTTGACGACTTCAAGTGCGGTTGAATGTTTAATTAGCTTTCAATTGCTTTTTCCCTTTGTTCCTTACTATCATAGTTCACGAGATATACGGGGTTGTTCAAAGCGAAGTCCAAAAACTGTGAAATTGGACCTTTGATGACCTCTGGTGACCTCAATTTTGACCTTAGCTAAAAATGGTTTCTGTAACTTCGAATGTACACGTTGAGAGCTTTCAAACACTTTTGTATGCGTCGTTCTATCTCTTTTCGTTTTCGAGTTAGACGGGGGGGTCATTTTGACCCCCCCCCCCCACCATGGCGAAGTAATAAGATACTCGAGAGGACCCAACCCGGGCGCGGGTTACAACGGGCCGTAAAGAAAAAACAACAGTGATTTTCTTCTCAGCACCCACAGTAACTGACAGAGCGCCTACCGAATAAAATACACAAGTAGAAAATGGCTGAAACACTGGTTAAAACGCACAATGGCCGATTTAGTCATGCATTAATATCTTAAAGTTGTAAATTAACCAATGGATGTCAATTTCTGTGTATGGTGGGAGGTCGCAAATGGGGAGAGGTCGCTAATAGGAACATTTTCCCTACCTCGTGCGCTTCATGAAGGTCACTGTCAATGTTGTTCTTACCTACATCTTTCATGTAAATAAGTCATAGTAGGGCAGAAATGAAGCAAATGCGCCAAGACGCGTGACAACGTCCCTGCTTGGTCAATAAACCAAGTCACCGACACATAAAAGGTTGCCACCCAAGGACATCGATGAGCTTCTGATGTAATTGCCAGTTTTTATTGTTTGTTAATTGTTAATTTTTGGGAAATAATTATTATTTAAATAATTATATAAAGACTATTGTCATAAACATATAGCCAGAGACAAAACTATACAAAAATCCTAATGCTGAAAATCAATGAAGCACTTTTCACAAATTGAGGGTTGCAACCACTAACTAGGTTGCCGTATAAGCGCATCTGTGAACCTATTATTTGGTTATCGTTTCATTCAATGGCTATTAGATAAAGAGTATCAGCGGGCATATAATCACAGCGAGCAGAACGCAAAATATATTGTCCATTCTATTGCGTAAAATATAAATACAGGAAAAACCTGCGATTTGATGAGAACCGAAAGTGCTTGCAAGTATCGGTCGTTAAAAGTGTGGAACGCTTATCAACTTTAATTTGAAATGTGTTTCGGTAGTATTTTGTCTGCGAAATGCGATAAATTTACAATATATTTTGGTCTCGTCTATCAATTTTAAGTTACATCTCCATTTTCGTGGGAAAGGCGAATATTTCCCTTTAACACCGACTGATTCATCTTACTAGGCTGACAAATATAAGGCTTGGCAAGCTGCTGAGAAGCGTAAGGAAAACGAAAAGGGGAGGGAGGAAAAAATACAATGGTAGACAAAAAGGTAAAGGTAATACATACAAATTTGGGACAAAATATCTCCTAAGGAATTATATTAATGGCAAATGTTACACATGTGTAAGAATAAAGAGGCCTCTGGGCATTTGTAAAGACGGTAATCATATAGCTTTTTGCAATGATAACTAGACCACTAATACGTATTATAACATAGGTATGCACGAAAGAAAATGCATGACAATGGCCCGAACAGATTGTGCGTGGTCCGCCCCTGAAGAAGTGATGACACTGTGACTGCATTGTTGTTATGCAGCCTCTACCACATGTGGCAGAGGTTAGCAGATTAACCAGAGTTATATTCCAGCTATATATACCCCGGCTGGGGTTAGTTATGTACTGCAGTTATACCTAATCCCAGCCGTGTTCGATAGCTCTGGCATATACATATGATAATCTGCTTATCGCTCCTATTTGTAACAAAAGCTATCTGTATAAGCGTAAGTGTAGCCATTCGGTTTTGTATATTGTAGGTGTACAATGTAAAAGAAGCATGTAAAAACTTAACCTAATGTTCATATTATGCATAAATATTTTTAAAAATCCGATTTTACAATAAATAAATATGAATAAAAAAGCATGAGGAGTGTGTTTGTATATACCTATTTTTACTACTTATGCTCAAAGTAACGTTCGATTTAATTAAAACTCGTGTACAATGTATATGCACATGTTTGTTTGTATATTATACATTGTTATCTATTGTATCTATTGTATAATTGTACATAGTTATGTAATGAACTACCTGCAACCATAAGATACCTCCTTCAGCCTTCACCTCAGCCTGATCATCAAACAAGACAATTCGATCATTTTCAAAACAGGTTCTCAACAAATAATTGTAGGCTCCTCATATTTGCATGTCTGGGAGCCAAACTATGAGAATAGTGTAATGTCCAAGAGCTGTGCCATAAACGACGTTCCACCATCGAAGCTTACGTTTAAATAAAAATACATAGAAATCTTCTCTTTTGTGAGCAATTCCACAACTTATCATCCCTAAAAAGCAAATTTTAACACATAAGCTCTGTCATTCCAGTATCAGTCTGTTAACCACTCACCCTTATATACCTCGCTAGCTCCAGCGGTCAGCCAACAAGAAGCCCTGCTTAGCTTGGCTGCCCTTCCTTTGAGCCAGCTTTGGAACCGACTTCAGCGACCAGGAACAGCCCTCGACCCGTGTGAGTGTGACCCATGCTCACCCTGGAGGAATGCAGGAAGCATAACTAAAAGGGTTTCGCTTGGGCAGTCATTTGCTGATTTCTGCAATGAGTACATTCTGTCTTCTTGTATGGTATCTGACTACGTCTAACACGACCCTGCTCCCTCTTCATTTGCTTATTTAGGTATACTGTCTTTACTTTTCCCACCTTGGGCCTGAGAGTGCCACGACTTGGTATATTTAAGTTCTCTATGTCTCTTGTTGTCAACGTAACTTGTCGTTCTGTGAGTGTCATTGGTATCGCGGGAGGGGGCGCTCCTGATCACCTGTTCATAGGTGGTGGGTTATTTAGAAGAAAAACATGTGTCATGCGTCCGTCTGAATTGCACCACTGTATACCCCGGGTAGAGATCGGGTTATACGTCACCACCGGCCGCAGCGGTGCACAGTTGTGTCCATTCACCTTCTAATCCTGGGGACACCCCACACACTCAGAGGGACCTCCGTGGCGCCCCACTGCCCCTGTACACCTCTCTGGGGCGTCCCCCACACAGAGGGACCTCCGTGGCGCCCCACTGCCCCTGCACACCTCTCTGGGGCGTCCCCCACACAGAGGGACCTCCGTGGCGCCCCACTGCTCCTGTACACCTCTCTGGGGCGCCCCCACACACAGAGGGACCTCCGTGGCGCCCCACTGCCCCTGCACACCTCTCTGGGGCGCCCCCACACAGAGGGACCTCCGTGGCGCCCCACTGCCCCTGCACACCTCTCTGGGGCGCCCCCACACAGAGGGACCTCCGTGGCGCGCGGCGTGCGTCATTCGTCATGCTGCGCCGTATTTGCATATGCGCCGAGAAAAGGCGTGTGATGCTCTCCCCTCTAACTGGCGTGAGGCCACATTTCAGCTGGGCGGTGGCAGCAGCAGCAGCACGGGGGGAGAGCTGTCTGGTAGGATGTGGTGTGGTGGCGGCCACAACAAGCAGACCTCGTCAAAACTTCAGCACCTTGACAGCACCTCAAGTCTGCTTGCAGTCCTTAAGACCTCATATTCGACGCTCAGCACGTGGTTCTTACTTAATTAACATTATGTCCCTGATATACTTTGCTCTCAATATTCACCATTCTTCAATCAGTACCAAGCACCTAGTATTCACTTTCTAAGCACAGTGCGGTATTCCCCAGCATTCACGTTCATCGCTCAGATCACAGCACGCAACACACAAAGCCTGCTCACAGCAATCATCACCTAGCACTCAACGTCCAACACTCGTCACTCAGCCCCATATATCAGCACTTAGCGCACGGAGCGCAGCACTCAACGCTCGGCGTTCAGCGCTCCGTACACCACGTTCAGCACTAAGCTGCTGGATTTAAGCATCATCACTCGGCTCAGTCCGTTAGGAGTTATTGGTCAGAACTGTGGACGTGTGCCTCACCCCCTCCCCTTCTGTCTATCTGTCTGAGACAAGAGACGAATTTCTAGCGAAGTCTAGCAAAGTGTGTGGAGCACCTGTTGAGAAACACCACGCCGCTGCTAGTTCGACCTGGAGATCACAGGCAGAAGTTAAGCGTATTTAGCTGGCATTAAACAACACTGAGCTGTACACACAATGTCAGCGGTAGACGGCGGTCACGTCACATTACGGTCAGTGAACTGGCCATTCTTAGCCGCTTCCTTTGTTGGACTGCCGGCTCCTTTGCGTGTTCCTGGCATATTTGCTGAATGCATGATGCGAGAAAACAAATATGGCTGCATGGCAGTGAGGATTTATAGCAGACGCCGGCACTTGTGATGTCTTACGAGCGCCCGGCACGCCTGGCTGGCGACGGCTTCAGTAGAATCAATATTGGCCGGAGGCCAGGTGGAGACTATCCATCGGATAAGGTGACCACGGGTCTGGTCTGGTCTGGTCTGGTCTGGTCTGGTCTGGTCTGGTCTGGTCTGGTCTGGTCTGGTCTGGTCTGGTCTGGTCTGGTCTGGTCTGGTCTGGTCTGGTGATCCTTCAAAGCAGAAGTCACCTTGCCATACACCACTACAGCAAAGGCAACAGATCAGACCTCTACCTACATACATTGCCTGATAATCAGCCAATCTATATTGTGTCTCTGCTGTTAGCACACAACCCAACGAAAAAGTCAAGGACTTTATTAAGACAAGCGGCGCGGTCAGAACATTTGCTACAAACCTTGTCAATGTTATGCGTCTATGTTTGGGTGCAGCAATACCGAAAGGAAACCAGCTTGAGCTGTGTCCGCTGGCGCTGGCGGATCCAGAACGGGAGTTGGGAGCAAAAATTTAACAATCGTTAACAGTTCTGAAAAATAATCCGATTTCGCTTGCTTATGCATTGATAGCTGATTTAAAGCAAAGTTTAATTTGAACTTAAGTCTCTTTGATTGTCTTCTATATAAGGAAATGTGTCAATTTGTGCGTCTATTCCAGGTGGTAAGGGGCATTTTACCCGACCGTAGATCCACCACTGGCTGTGGTGTCAGCGCCCTATTTGTACATGCCTTTCTATAAACGTCCCTTTTTTCGAAAGCAAAAAAGCAAAAAACAAACAAACAAACAACAAACTTTCTGAACTTAACGACAACAGATTTATCACAGCTATGACAACAACAACAAAAAACTATCTAGCTCACTCGTCCCGCTGGCTTTAAATGCATCACAAACTAAGGAACATTACGCAATGACTTATCTAACTGATTATTATATTTAATATCTTTCAATTTAATTAATCAATTTGGACTACTTACGTCGAGCATGAAATGGATTGTAGATGTAGCGCCGATTTTCATGCCGCTAATTGGTGATCTATCTCCTTTCCATTGCCTCGTTTCAATCTAGGAATTCTGTCTTATTGAGAGTACGTCATAATGCCTAACGGGCTGAACCATCACCCTGGTGGAATGGGATGCCAGCGTCAATGCTTGTGCTCGATGGGATGGAAATATCTCCTGATACCCAGATCGAGAAGGCATCAATTTTTGTGAAAAGATCTGAGAATCAGGTCTGTGGTGAAGTAACCTGGAGATATGACGGTCTTAAATTGCTGAGATGAGTGAGAATTAAGAGACATGCTGCTACTTTAGGAATTTGCTCGTGATGATAGGTAGTGAAAATCTCATCAAACAATTTCGAAGGCCCACGTTTTCTAATCGGTCCTCTAGGAGCGGCAGTGATGGAGGCCCAATGGCCAATGGGAAATTTTCTGTGCATCGAGGACCCTGGTTTGACTGGAGTGTATAAGTGGTTTTTGCGAACTGGCACCTAGAGAGTAGAGTTGGGTGGAAAGTTGAGCTCGGCATACTACCCAAAGCTGCTTCGGAACACACGTTAAAAGGTAAACTTAACAGGCAGGTTTTCTGAGCTCCGGTCTTTACGTGTATATTTATATTTGTATTCCTTGCCATGTATCTTCATTCCTTTCTTGCTGATTTGCAATGCATAACATAATTATAAGTGTCTCCTGATTTGATCATCCTGAAGAGCAGGGGCGTGGATTTATATCCCTTTGGGGTTGCTCTGGCACCCCCAATATTGGCCTGGCAAGGGCTCTCTCAGTTGTCTGGCAAGGGCCCCCTCAGGCCTGGCAAGGGCCCTCTCACACCCGTAGCACCCCCCAATAATATTTTCCAATCCACACCAATGCTGCAGAGCTTTAGGCTGTGTTCTGACCCGTCGATTCCCGCGGGGATTCCGGGGAATCTGTAGAAAAGTGCTTTCTACCGATTCCGGTAGCAAGTAGTTTACAGGGATACCAATGTATGAGTACATTGTCGAACTGCAGTAGAGTAAAATGCCCGCCGGGGATTCCAGCCCCAGGGACTCCCGCCGTGAATGTGACGGTCAGAACACAGCGTTAGTAGCACGATACTCATTTCCTGCTAATTCCTGTCGTGATAGCTTCTCGCACCGTATTGCTATGACCGTACTCAGTACCCAGTAGCCGTCCCTCCCGACGGTCCTTCTCCCGCCCTGCCCTGCCAGCAGCTCGGTACCCAGTACCCGTCCCTCCCGACGGCCNATCCCCTCCGTCCCCGCAGCTCGGTTCCAGTGGCTGGCGGAGCGTGGCGGACGGCAGTCGCCGTCTGTCTCCCCTTTGTCGCCAAACGTGGCGCGGCGCTGTTTGTTCCAAACACGGCGACGAGTGGCACAACCACCGCACCGCCGCCGCCGCCGCCGCCGCCGCCGCCGCCGCCGCCGCCGCCGCCGACTCTGAATGCCTTCCACTCAATCGCCGCTTCACGTGCGCCAGTTTCCCTTTAGAGACCGACTCGCTGCGCCAAAATCCACCGCTTAGAGAGCATTGTTTGCGGCGCGATGAAATCATATTAAAACCGTATTAATCTGGCCGCTTTGAGGGCGGGCAATGGCGCGTGGCCGGCGGCACGACGCCACAAAGGACCCATATGCCGGCGAGCATCATTAGCTAACGGAACGGATTAATTTATTATCACAATACAGTGTATAAAATAGCTGAATTGAGGCTAATATTGTTATTAAGGGATGCGCGCCCTCGAGCGTGCCGGATCTGTAAAAAGGATCTGCGGCGAGAGGACACGGGTATAGCGCACGGCACGGGACGGCTGTAAAAATCGCTGATAAATGAGCCGGACTGCGCACAGACGGCTGCGCTCCTGGCTGAAAGCGGCACAATGCGCGACAGAAGCCATAAACATGTTTTCTGTGTGTCACCACTCGACGCATTCATCAGCGCCATTTGCACGCAGGCGGAGGGAGAGATCAATCGATGGACCGACCAAATGGAGAGCTACAGCTCATGTTGAATGGAGCGCCACCGAGCAGCGGGACAGAGGTTTAAAGGGATTCCGCCGCCCCTCTTATGGCTGTGAATGTGTAGCACAAACGTTTTCGGGGTTATAAGCAGGAAGCTTTGTGTATAATTGGAGCTGAAGAGAACAAGAAAACTATGCACAGCCAAGCAGGCTTTTTGAGTAGGTACCCGCAAACTTGTCTTACAACAATCAGTTGCCTCGGGAACGCTGTTGCTCATGCAGGTGCCAAATTAAAAATAATAATGTCGCACGTTTATCAAATATTGCATGTTTTATGTAACTTCACTGGGTATTATTTGTGATAAGCCATTATTTGTTTGCAACATTTCATTTTTTTAAAGCAACTTATTTTTGTTTTATGTACATTTTTATATTCACGTGAAAGGTAAGGGGTATGGGTCTAGTAATCGGTGTTGGTTATGGGCGTGTCATACCCGTGGGCGCCAAATAATTGTTGCCATAGACTTGAATCAAGTATCAATGCTTGCCTTTTTATGTATTTTATTTTTGTAGGTATGTATGTACATACATACATACATATCAGACCAGTACATTGCCGCCCTTTGTCCTGATGCTCAGCTCAAAGCAGTTTGTTTCAAGATTGTCATGTGACAAGTTCATGTAATTGGTACATGGAAAATGCTAATTACGGCTGAATTATGACAGAGCATCTGCTTGTGATCTAGGTATACCAGTGGTTCCCAAACGGTGGGTCATGACCCCATTTGGGGTAACGGAGTCATTCTGCGGGGGTAACAAAGGTCTGTGAAGCTGAACCTTACAGGTTACGCTAAGACAGCTTTGATGCATCCCTCGGCTAACAATATAACTTTTCGATGCGCCTTGTCAGCAACGAAGCCCAGAATTGAGAAATTGGTGAAGAAAAGGGAATACATGCCTGTGCGCTCGCAGTCTTGGTTTGAATTGTGAGTTGCGACGCTCCAATGGAAGTGTGTAAGCAGGTGCAACCAGCTCATTGGCAAAACATGTTATTTTTATAAATCGGTATAGTTTTTGTAGGATATAGGGTAATGGCCTCATCTGACCGCTGAAAAGGGTTAATTGTGTCGGGAGGGCTGGAAACTACTGATCTATACTAACTAATCTGACTGGTGGACAGTCATGATGCTTGGCATCGCGTTGAGACCATATTCGTCAGCTGTTAGGGTCGTCACGGGATCTGAGGTTCAGGGGGACAAGTGGTCTGGGCAAAATGAGCAATTGCCCGCCCCCCCCAAAAAAAAAAAAAAAAAAACGGGCGGCCAAAAATGACACATTTCCTGCTATAAAAGAAATACCACAACTTTTACTAAAGGAAAGTTTGCTTTAAAATCAGTTACAATGCATAGCAAGCAAAATCTGATAAATTTGCAGAATTGTGTGAGGCTTTTTTGGAATTTTGCCCGCCCCAACTCCCGTTCTAGATCTGCAGCTGAGGTGGCCGGCATAGAAACGATATCGATTTTGAAGCAACCATGGCTAACAATAGCATCAACAACTTGCCTTTAAAAGTTGACATTTATTAATTCCATGCAAGTTGGATAGGATAATAAACAGCTACTCGAATGGAGTTTTGTTTTCATCAACAAAACTTTTCATTTCAAGAGTTTAATACTCTGCGTCTATGCTGCCTAGTTCCATACTAATTATAACATTTTACACTCGGCATTCTGAAAAATAAGAATGTTGATTGTTGAAGGAAGTAATTTTATGAGAGAGCTACAAAGCCATGTGATGTTTCATATATATGATGGTATGGTTAATTTGTGTAAGCAAAACGGCATTCATCGGCGGAATCGCGGCCTCTGGTGCTATATTCCTATTCGGCATTGAAGTTTCCTGTCCTGCGGAACAAACCTCGTTGTGCTTCCTTTTTCCGTTGCAGTCCCTAAGGTTAGAATTTGAATGAAAGTTGTGTGAAAGGAATTTGGTAGTAAACGAAAAGAAGATAAGTCGATCCTGAAACATGAGAGAGCTCACTGGCCGGAGAGAAGGTGGTGCGCACCCGAGAGACAGAGAAAGTGAGAAAGAGAGACCGGTTTGTCTTAGGTTTGTTTTTCTGCTATCCGGTAGATCTTCTTCTCGATCATAATATATGCCTTCTTCTGTAGTTATCTTCAAAGCAGAAATCTGCCTGGATCTGGGATCCTGATGAAATCTGGATACGTGTTGGTATTTTGTCCCGGGATCCACATGGGACACCAGATCCAGGTACATAATAAGCCAGAGGATCCACAAAGATATCAGATTCTGATGTATTTTATGCCGAGGGATCCACTCTGATCCCATATTCAACCTCGGTATCCGGGAACGCTGGAAGGTACCATCTTCTTGATAATGTTACATATTGGAAAATTAATTACATTATCTATGTTTGCTAATAGGTACAACTCATGTGCGTCGAAAGCGGGGGGATGCGTCCCCCTAAGCGGGAGGCGCCCCTCCAAACATTTACAGATTTTAACATTACGCCTATAGGCGTTGCATGGAAAGAATCGACATCAAAATGACTCCGTCCCTCCAACTTTCGGATGGTGGCGACGCCCTTGGTACAACTTACAAGGTAATTTGCAGGTACTAATTATCAACATAGTACACACTACATACGCAAAATAGAAACCACACATTTTGATATCAGTACTCAGTCACTGAATCTTGTGCTTCAATATCTAAGACTTGTTTTTAATTTGAGATCCACTTAGATCCCGAATTCTGAAGCATTTCACGCCAAGAGATCCAGAAGGGTCCAGATCTTCATGAATTTTACGCAGAGGGATCCACTGGGATCCAAAGCCTTCATGTATTTTATACCGAGGGATCCACTGGGATCCCGGATCCAGATTCGGGATCCAGCCACATGTCTGCCTCAAAGTACCTACCGTCTTAAGTCTTTAGTTGTGCAGCGAGTATTTACTCCAGCCCTCTCCCGCTCGTCCCCTGCCCCCTCTCAACTCTCTCCAGCCCTATCCCTCTCGTCCCTCAATCGCATCTCTCCATCCCTCTCCCCGCTTCGTCTCCTCCTCTCTCCAGTCCTGATCCCGCTCGTCTCCTACCCTCTCTCCAGTCCTGATCCCGCTCGTCTCCTACCCTCTCTCCAGTCCTGTTCCCGCTCGTCTCCTACCCTCTCTCCAGTCCTGATCCCGCTCGTCTCCTACCCTCTCTCCAGTCCTGATCCCGCTCGTCTCCTGCCTCTCTCCATCCCGTCCTCCCCGCTCGTCTCTACGCCTCGTCTCGCGTCCTGCTCCCCGCTGTCTCCATGCCCTCGTCTCCATCCCTCTCCCCGCTCGTCTCCTACGCCTCTCTCCCAGTCCTGTTCCCGCGTCCGTCTCCTACCCTCTCTCCATCCTCTCCCCGCTCGTCTCCTACCCTCTCTCCAGTCCTGCTCCGCTCGTCTCCTGCCCTGCTCTCCATCCCTCTCCCCGCTCGTCCTCCTACCCTCTCTCCAGTCCTGCTGCCCGCTCGTCTTCCTGCCCTCCTATCTTCCAATCCCTCTCCCCGCTCGTTCTCTCTACTACCCTCTCTCTACAGTCCTGTTCCCGCTCGTTCTCCTAACCCTCTCTCCAGTCCTGCCTCCCGCTTCGTCTCCTACGCCTCTCCCCATCCCTCTCCCCGCTCGTTCTCTCTGCCCTCTGCTCCATCCCTCTCTCCAGCTCGTCTCCTACCCTTCTCAGTCTGTTCCCGCTCGTCTCGCTACCCTCGTCTCCAGTCTGCTCCGCTCGTCTCCTACCCTCTCTCCATCCTCTCCCCGCTCGTCTCCTACCCTCTCTCCACTCCCTCTCCCCGCTCGTCTCCTACCCTCTCTCAATCCCTCTCCCCGCTCATCTTCCTGCCTCCTCTCCAATCCCTCTCCCCGCTCGTCTCCTGCCCCATTCTCATCCGCTCTCCCCCGCTCGTCTCCTGCCCCTTCTCCATCCCTCTCCCCGCTCCGTCTCCTACCCTCTCTCCAAGTCCTGCTCCCGCTCGTCTCCTTACCCTCTCTCCAATTCCCTCTCAACCCTGTCGTCCTCCTGCCCTCTCTCCATCCCTCTCCCCGCTCGTCTTTCCTGCCCTCTCTCCATCCCTCTCCCCGCCGTCTTTCCTGCCCTCTCTCCATCCTCTCGCCCGCTCGTCTCCTACCCTCTCTCCAGTCCTGCTCCCGCTCGTCTCCTGCCCTCTCTCCATCCCTCTCCCCGCTCGTCTCCTACCCTCTCTCCAGTCCTGCTCCCGCTCGTCCCCGGCTCCCGCTGCTGTCCGGGCGCTGCATGATACGACAATGGCCGACTAATGTGCCGGCCGGCGGCAGCTGTCGGCACCTAATGGCTGCGGCAGCCGAGACGTCAGCAGAGCTGTCAGCAGCCGTCAGCAGCCGTCAGCAGCCGTCAGCAGCCGTCAGCCGCCGTCAGCAGCCGTCAGCAGCCGTCAGCCGCCGTCAGCAGCCGTCACCCGGCCCCGCTCAGCTGATGGTGCCCGAGCACCCTGACGTGACGTCACGCGATCATCACGTTACGTCACACTACGGCAGTGTGTGTGTGTGTGTGTGTGTGTGCGCACCCTGACGTGACGTCACGCGATCATCACGTTACGTCACACTACGGCAGTGTGTGTGTGTGTGTGTGTGTGTGTGTGTGTGTGTGTGTGTGTGTGTGTGTGTGTGTAGGTGTGTGTAGGTGTGTGTAGGTGTGTGTGTGTCCAGAGCTGTTTACTGAGTGTGTCGTCTACATTAAGCGGAGGTGCACCAGCGAGACGAAAACATGCGTGAGCAGTGGCGGCGCAAGCGAGGGGCAGAGGGCCAAGGTGTCCCCCATCTTAAGACACGGGGGCAAACATGTATCTCTCAAACCCCACCCCAAAAATGCACGCGTCGAACGATCATATTTTGGCAGTCGGATATCGAAAACCATTATGAGCCGACCGATAAATGCTGACGAAGGTTGTTTTTCCTTTAACTATTGAACAGAGCAGGCATAATATTTCGATCTCGACAACTAGTCCAAAATAGTCCAATGACATAAAAACTCTCTGTTTCTGGCCAGTGCGAAGATGTCTCAATCTCCCGGAGAACAGTGAGACCCCTGTGGTTGTTTGCTTATATCTCTGTCGTTTGACCGATGAGAGGACGACTTGAGTGGCCAGGCTCTCCTCCGTTACGTACTTTGCCATGGCATTAAAGGTTACCTCTTTCAACGGTGGGTCAAGAGCGGGGCATGGGGGCCATGCCCCCTCCCTCCCCTTGAGCCTCGAACGGACCATTAGCCCGAAGGGCCCCAAAGCCGATCGAAATGCTTCGAAACTAATTTCACTCCGTTATAAAACAAGGCGCAAGTAAATTAATTGTAAAACAGCAAAGCGCAAGGCCCACGGGACTCTCTGTCGGCTTGAGGGGCCCTCTTTCGACCTGAGGGGCCCCCTGGTTGCCTGAGGGGCCTTCAGCCGCCAGTTTGAGGGGACCTTGGCTAGCTTGAGGGGGCCCTCTGTCGGCCTGAAAGAGCCCTTGACCAGTTGAGGGGCTCTCGACTTGCTTGAGGGGGCCTTTGGTTGGTCTGATGGGAGCCCAATTGGCCTGAGGTGCTCCTGTTTGTTCTAAAGCCCTCGATCAACTTTAGGGAGACGCTTAGTCTACTTGAGTGAGCCCTTGGACGGCCTGAAGGAACCTCTATCGGTCTGAGAGGTCCTTGTCAGTCTAAGGAACCCTCTGTCGGCCTGTGAGGGACCTCGGTCGGCTTGATGGTGCTCTTGGTCGATCTGAGAGGGCCGATCAGACGGCTTGAGGGGCCCTTGGTCGGCCTGTTAGGCTCTTGTTCGACTTAAGGGCCCCAGTCGGCTTGAGTGGCGCTTGGTCAGTCAACGGGTCGGAGTGCGGCACTGACCGACTCCAAAAGACGCACCACATTTTGGGATGTATGAACGAGACAAATGTGACCCAATATCACATGTTCAGAATGAATTATGCCGGCCTAACGTTTCTTTTAGATATACCTACGCTTAACATTTCCCATATATTTTTCACAGTTTGTGCAGCATTTCCTCTGTAACCCATTAGTGCAATGCGTTACATAACAATGTTCACTGTTCCTTACACCAGGAAGCTCCCGAGAACTCTAACTTACATTCTTAGCGGAGATTTATCCCCCTCCCGCTGTCCCACAGTCTACAGAACTGGGGCCGTTGCCAGACCACTAAAAGGCACTCGTGTCGATCCGTTATTGTCTCCTGAGCATGTTGTAGGAGCGGAATGGTGGGGGAAGTTGCAGTCGTTCCCAGCCCACCACGCACGTCTAATGGCCTGCAGCCATCGCCTGCCCGATGCACACTGCACAGTGTTGAGTGATTCCCCGACCGCGGTACAGCCTCGCCGGCCGCAAACGGCGCCGCTGCTTCCATTTTTAGCCTCCCAACGCGGACTTTCTGACTATATAAATAAGAGAAATTCAAATAGCCCAGTAAATGCTATGTGCTGCATTATTTAACATGGACGATCGGTTTTTAATAACCCGATAAGTGCCCGTCTTTACCGCTAATTGAATTTAGGAAATGCTGATGACAATAAGGAAGCGATAACTTAGTCCAAACGGGTCAGAGCTCGGCGAGAACGCGCTATTTCATTTACCCACTATCGGGCATGATTGTGAGGTAGCAAACCATAACTTTTTGCAAATGGTGTGTAATGCGACTAACGGCGACATTTCTCCAGACGAGGAGTGCATGCGTGTGCACTGTGCACTAATGCCGTGCACTAATTGCCGGCAGATGGGCATGGTGCACGGCCGCAGAGCCGGACTTGAAGGGCCTGCGACGGTGTACGCGGCCGGCTAATCAGCATTACCATCATACACTTATGACGTCAGCCAAGGTACTTTATACCCGTAACTTGCTCTAATGAGACAGATATTGGGCATAGTTTAATCCGAATGGCAGTATGTGGTGGGCTGCTTGCCTCACTAAATGCCTCAACACATGCCATTTGTGTGCAAGAAGAAAGGCAATGAAGCAAATTGAATAAACACGGAGCTCATTAAATTATATAACGATTTCTGTGCTTTCTGACCACGTCTTTTTAAAACATTTACGAAGTTTGTGCTCAAGTTTAGTGTTTGGACAAATCTGCATAATTATATTAGTAGATATATTCCATGGGTGCAAAGCGATATCTTTCGCACCACAAATCGTGCCTGAGAGTCTTGTCAGTCTTGTGTTTTATGCAGCTCCACGATCACGTGCATACAAAGTAAACCACGTGTCCCCACTTCAGAATGATGTGCGATAGTTTACAAGATATACATATCACATGGGTGACTTATGACCTGTGATAGGTCATTCTTTCCTTTTGAGATGATGCTGGTGTTACTGAGTTCTTAGAAGCGATTAGGCCCAATTGAAATGAGCCGAGGAAAAGCACAAATATGGGTTAAGTTATTCATTTTGCTTAAGTCTGATAATAGTTATTAATGTTAACAGCTTCTGTGCAGTGTAAACGGGTAATATGGACGGCTACTGTGTTATGTGGACGGGTAATATGGACGGCTTCTGTGTTATGTGGAAGGGTAATATGGATGGTTTCTGTGTTATGTGGACGGGTAATATGGACGGCTTCTGTGTTATGTGGATGGGTAGTATGGACGGCTCCTGTTTCATGTGGACGGGTAGTATGGACGGCTCCTGTTTTATGCGGACGGGTAATATGGAAGGCTCCTGTGTTATGTGGACGGGTAATATGGACGGCTCCTGTGTAGTGTGGAAGGGTAATATGGAATGCTTCTGTGTTATGTGGACGGGTAGTATGGATGGCTCCTGTGTTGTGTGGACAGGTAATATGGACGGCTCTTGTGTAGTGTGGAAGGGTAATATGGACGGCTACTGTGTTATGTGGACGGGTAATATGGACAGCTCCTGTGTTATGTGGACGAGGTGATATGGAAGGCTCCTGTGTTATGTGGACGGGTGATATGGACGGCTACTGTAATGTGTGGAAGGGTCATATGGACGGCTCCTGTGTTATGTGGACGGGTAATATGGACGGCTCCTGTGTTGTGTGGACGGGTGATATGGAAGGCTCCTGTGTTATGTGGACGAGTAATATGGACGGCTCCTGTGTTATGTGGACGGGTAATATGGACGGCTCCTGTGTTATGTGGACGAGTAATATGGAAGGCTCCTGTGATTATGTGGACGGGTTAATACCTGGACAGCTCTTGTGAACCGCTTTGCACCGCTTGCCAAATTACCCCGTCGCCCTGTGTTGTTATTGTGTAAGCACGTCTGTAATTCGGCCAAGTGTCGGATGTGATGATTACAGGCGGCTGGTGCGACCACTGACGGCCCTGACTCGGGAGTTAATCGCGGTCTGATGCGGCACTGTCTCATCCGCCGGGGAAGGGTGGTTTGTGCCCTGGGTACTGACGTCTCTGGGTCGGGAGATGACCGCGCTCTGCGATCCGGCACTGAGCGATCTCATCCACCGAGGGAGGGTGGTTGGTACCCCGAGTCACTGACCAGGGAGAGATGACTCCCCCCCCCCAGACTACCATGAGCCAACACAGACCACCACGGACCACCTCCATCTCTTATCCGTAGCCATCGGTGTAGCATTTGATTTGTTTACCCAATACACGTGCGGCTGGCCGGTGATTAATTCAGCTGCTATCAGATGTGGCGGCGGCTGAGGAGCGCGAATGTTTGGCTTTCTGGTGTGTCGACTCCACCTCCGTGCGACGCTGAGTGATCGCGCCACGGCCCCCGGTCCTGTAATCAGGTGCAGGGCGGGCCGCCGCTGTGGGCGCACCACGCGACAGGAATGCTCGATGGGACCAGGGGATGGGAGATTCCTACCGAGACCGGAGACGCCCATGGAGAGCTGATGCGTCTAGCTGGCTCGCTAGCTGGTCAGGGTAGATGGTGTGAACTGGAGAAAAAGGGTGGGTGACAGGGTGGAAGAGAAGTTTGTTTGTTTGTTGTAGGTATGCTGCATATTCAATGGGCGGGTGTCAAAGGCTGAGAAAGCAGAACAATCGGTGGCAGAGCCAGGGGGATCACGGGGGTCATGACCCCCCTCCTTGGGCCGTAAAGGAGCACCACCCCGCCGGGGCAGCAGGGGCACCAGGGGCACCACCAAAATACAGCGAAAAATCTGCATCGCGTAGCGGTACGGATTTTTGTATTATTATTTTGTATGTGCCACTGGTGCCCCTGGTGCCCCCGAATGGTGGTGACCCTTAATGGAGAGCAACGCAGTGGTGCCCCTTCATGCAAAGCAAAAAATTCCGTGCCGCTACGCATCGCAAATCAGTGTTTTTTTAGTACAAAGAGATCTTATAAAGACTGTATACACTACACACTGGTGGCCGCAGGGGGCGAGTGGGTTGGACAGGGGGTCATGACCCCCTTTGCCGTTAAATGGGAAGGGGCAACATGTGTTTTTACCCTAACTTTTGTTCCAGAAATGTTTTCTCGTTTTTTTTCCCTGCATCCTGGTTTCAATAGAAAAAAGACGTTCTCTAGCCCACTCAAAACCTCACATTTTGACGCAGCTTCACGGCACAATAATAGTTGTGTGGATGTCTATTTTGCTTAAATACCATTTGTAGTTAAATTTAAAGGCAGCTTGTGTGGCAAATTTTCTTCAAGCCCATCCTTTCGCAAAATCCTGTCTATTTTGCAGTCCAAGAACATTTTTAAAGTCCTCACGAGACACAAAACAATATGATACACCGCTATCGCATGCACAATATTTACTGCTCGTAAAAAACGGCTACGTCCTCCCCCTGGTCACAAACCTCGACAATCTCCTTGGGGAACTCCTAATCAGTCGTCTGGGGCCGCCCTTGACCGTACAAATGTATATTTTAGCACCATCCGTGGCATTTTAAATGATAGAAAGGGTGCGACTGATATTGCAAATACTTAAAGCCAACGTTTTGTAACGGGGTAAACAATGCTGAAATAGGG
>VOPJ01014342.1:22500-26929 GCA_014673585.1 Semibalanus balanoides
TTGGAGGAGCACCCGAGGATTCGCCATTAAAAATACGGTTTGATAAAATTATTGGGTGCTGGTGGCGGTCAGAGATAAAATGACGCTGCTGGCGGTCAGAGTGCTAGGGGTGGGGAAGGGGCCATTGGATGGCACGCTGGTGGAGCCATGTGGCATATGTGCACGAAGCTAATGCCAGTCGTTTTTTAACTGGGTAGGATTATCCCTGTAACGCTTTTTCCTGCGCTGTGGAATAAAGGAGGGAGGTTCATGGGGGATATTTGAATTCATAGTTTGCTGGAGGAAATAGCCTACGTTCAATGACATACTGTACGTACGGTATTTTAATATATTTGCTCTCACGCTCACTAAAAATGCAATTTTTCGCTTTTTAGTGTCCCTCTGTAAAGAAGCTAAGTAGCATATTTTATGTACATTATATGAGTTGTTATAGTTATCATTGTTTAAATGTGTACAATGTTGTATTATTGTTATTATAAATTATAACTTATTGCCTTTGCGCGCACACACACGGTGCAAACAAATAGTTCTTTTCAACTTGGCATAATTCAAAATTTGCTATAAATGATTATTTTCATCAATATTTCTACTTCGAGACGAACTGTCTTTAAGATTGACAGTTGAGGCCCAATTAATTAGTTAGGGCAAGAAGAATCGTACAGTAAAGTAAGTGTTCTATGATCAAAATCGGGAGTTTTGAGCATTTTCCACGACATAAGTTTGCAATTCTGTCAGCTTGTTGCAACATGGCAGAGATATATTATTGAATTATTCATTCATGAATACAGCTCTGGTGTCTGATATTTCAGTACCCATATCATTAAACAATCGATCTGCTTCGATGCAGACATCACTTCATCAGAAATGATGAAACCAATCGGCCGATTACGTGAGTACGTAACTCGGGCTAAGGCACAACAAATTGCAAATGTATTGACAGCATTCCTTTCCACGTCCGGATTTTTTCCTGTCACTTTTCCATGCAACAACCACTTTATCCCACATCTCAATATTACTTGCATTTTACTGTAATAATGAAACATAACACATAAAAATCGGGCAATTGTAAAATCGCCAAAGAGCAAGGCTGTATTATGAAGTATTGCGTCTACGACGCTGGTGGTCCTAAGACCTTTAGGCTAATTCCACCTTTGGCACCTGAATCCATTAACTGTTCGTAGCGAGGTCGTGTCAGTCAGTGTCTTACAAAACCCGCAACTCTCTGCATATCAGCTGGCTATACAATAGGCGGATACAGGAGGATGCAAGGGGCCACGCCCCTCCCCAAACCGCCTGCAACTGGCGCAAAATTGGCACATTTCCGGATATAGAAGTAAAAAACACTGGTCACCTGTTCGTGGGTGGCGGCTTGAACACAAAATCTAAACAACTTGTATTAAGACAAGTGTGTTAAAAATCACCTATCAATGCATAAGCAGGCGAAAACCAACGAGTTTTCATAAATGTGCGACGCTTTTAAGGAATTGGCCCCCAAACCACCCGCTCTGGATCCGCCAATGGGCTTTGTCATTCCTTCCTCTCCCTACAGGAAGAATCGCATTCTCAGTTAGCACTTCCATTGGCAGTAACAATACACCTATAGAGTACAGACACACCTTGCAATGTTTCGCCATGTCAGAGCTATGGATGCCACTCGACCCCTTGACCCCTACATTCTCACACCGCTCCTTGTGATGTCGGCACTATCGTAACAGACAGCAACAGCGCCACCGCGCCGAGCGTTTCCACAATAAAAGGCGTAGCCACCGCCACCATGGCTCTATTAATATGCAAGCATTGTCCCGCTCGCCTACGTGTTGGCTGCCTCCTAGTTACAATATCCTGTTAATTAATTCTCGTAATTACACGATTAATTACGTCCGCGTCACAGAATGGCGCTGGCGGCGGCGCAGAAGGCGAAACGTATTGACGCATTTACATGATAATGACGGCTCATTTCTTGAGGCAAACGGCACAAAAGCCGAGCGCGGCCGCGCCGCCACCACCAGCCATTGTTTTAATATCATTTGAAAGGATTTGTTTGTGTCGGCGCCGCGCCGCGGCTGGCGCGGCGATTGCGCCGCATTGTAGCCGATCGCGGCGTGCGGCGGCGGCTCGTGCGGGCGGGGGCGGGGGCGGCGGCGGCTGGCCACCCGCCGTGTCCACACCGGCTCCAGCCGCGAGTCTGTTTGCTCGGTCATTTGCATGCGCCGTTACCGATTGGTCGCCGGCGGGTCACGTGACCGGCCGAACGCCGAATCATGCCCGAGATAATGAAATCGCCTATGTTAATGTTTGTCCTCAGCGTGAGCGCAAAACAAATGCAGATGTGGTCGCGATTTGGGTGGTATTATTCATGAGGCGCGGCGAAGGCAGAGATGAGTCCGGCACGACTCAGCTCGGCCTGGCTCGGCCTGGCTCGGCCTGGCTCGGCCTGGCTCGGTCTGGGCCTGGCTTCGGCCTGGCTTCGGCCTGGCTTCGGCCTGGCTTCGGACTGGCTTCGGCCTGGCTTCGGCCTTCGGCCTGGCTTCGGACTGGCTTCGGCCTGGCTTGATCGGCTGCGTGTCCTATGTGCATAGAGTCCGCACACCCACCGCCGCCATTGGCCCGTAATGCGCTCCACATTCACAATTTGCGGTGGCGTTTTCTCAGAAATTTATGGCAAATGCCGTGAGTGATGGTGCCGCCACGCCTGCTGATGTGCACTTATCATAATAATGACGGAGTTATTTATCAATCCACACCGCAATAAAGGCCTTCCATCAGGCAGCGAGCCCGGCGCACACAGTGCTGACTGCGGCGAATTCGGTGCGCTCAACATGGTGTGCGGCAAATCTGGGGCGCTCAGTACCGACTGCGGCGAGGTCCGGCGCGCTCAGCATGATCTGTGGCGTGGCAAGTCCGGCGCGCTCAGTACCGACTGCGGCGATTCCGGCGCGCTCAGCATGATCTGTGGCGTGGCAAGTCCGGCGCGCTCAGTACAGACCTGGCGCGATTCCGAGCGACGCTAGCATGATCTGTGGCTGGCAAAGTCGGCGGCCTCATCAGACTGCGGCGATTCGGCGCGACAGTACAGACCACGCGAGATCGGGCGCTCAGTAATAGACCACGGCGAGTTCGGCGCGCTCAGTAAAGACCACGGCGGAGGTCGGCGCGCTCAGTAAGACAACGGGAGGTGGCGCGCATCCGTACGAACGGCGAGGTGGCGCGCTCGGTTAACGACCGCGGGAGTCGGGCACTCGTGCGAATACGGACTGCTTGCGCACACAAGACACTGAGCGTCGAGGCCAACAGCTCGCCGCCGGTTCGGTAAGTTATGGGGAAGTTATTCCGATGGCCCAATTGTCGGTGCTGCCTGGGGTTCCGGCGGCCTCGAACGCGCAGTTATTCCGAGATCTCGTTTTGGCGTCGTCCGCGCGGGCGGCGTTATCGTCGCGAATGACAGTAAAGTGACGAGTGACCGGCTGTCGGTGACTGGCAGTTGAGTGACCGGCTCTGTCGGCTACTGGCAGTGAAGTGACCTGCTCTGTCGGCGGCTGGCAGTGAAGTGACCGGCTGTCTGCGGCTGGCAGTGAAGTGACCGGCTATGTCGGCGACCACTGGCGGATCCAGAACGTGGGCTGCAGGCGGTTTGAGGGGCTACATTTAAAAAGTTCAAACAAATATGGAAAACTCATTGGATTTGGCTTTCTTGTACCTTATTGTACGGTCTAAAACAAACATGCTTTAGTAAAAGTTTGTGAGATTTTCTCCTGCAGTGAAAAATGTGCCAAATTTCGTCGATTTCAGGCGATATGGGAGGGCTAAAGCCCCTGCCTCTTCCTTGGATCGCTAAGTGTCAAGTGATGAATGAATGACGCTCGTGGGAGGGAGTGGTCTGCACGTCAGTGGGCAAGGGAATCCTGCCTGGTCGCAGACGCGTCGGCTGCGAATTTATGCCGCCGTTATCAGAATGGACGACCACCGGCCGGCTGCCGATTTTGGAAACCCTGCGGTCTAACTAGTTTCGCCGTTTGTTTCGCACCGCGAGCATTTGCGAAAATGTTTGCTTGAATGAGCCCGAAGCGGCCAGGATGAGTCCTAACTACGCTAATTGCTAATTGAGTGCTAGTGCGGTTTACGAATGTGCATATAATTCGTACACAAATTACAGCAAGATGACAGGGTTTTCCATAATGAAATGTTTATAAGGTGGCAGCAGCATGGCTGACCACGCCTCATTGGTGTAAGCTCATGGCGCAGCGCGAGTGTGGGAGCATTATGTGGCTGTGGTTTGCAGCAAAGCTGGTGACAGGATGAAGACAGCCACGCTTCGAACGATTATAAGTTTTGGGAAAAACTGATGTTTATTGCCTACTTAATAAACTGCGTCATGGTTGGTTTGATGGAGGAAGCTATGTATTGAGTTATAAATCTAGCGCTGCTGGGA
>VOPJ01014343.1:0-26925 GCA_014673585.1 Semibalanus balanoides
AGCGATTTTGCTCTGTGCGGAAACATCACAGTCATAAATTGATAAATGTGAATACAAGTCATATATCTAGTCAAGTTTTGCATCAGAAGTACTAAAAATATATTTATTTGTTCGTATCTGGTCAAAAAAAGTCATAAAAGGTGATTTTCACAAAATGACGTTGACAAAATGACACAAAACAGAGTTTCTTACACTTAGGGAGCCATCACTCAGTCAAAAATAAAGAAATTGTTCTGAAATTTGGTTTAGGTATTTCTCATACCCAGTGCTTTCACATATATTTCGTATTCTTAAACATTTTTGTAAGTTTTGATTTTGTAGTGATTTTTCCTAAAAGTATAATTTTATTTTATTTTGGGGGTCAAAAAAATGAAATTATTAAAATCCCAGATCACCAGCTTATAGAAAATGTAGTTTTCGATCTTGTGTCTTTTTCGGTTTGCAATTTGCTACAAAACTCTATTTTCAACGATTTTTGCAACATTTATCGTCTTTCCACCACCATGACGTCACTAAAACGTCATTTTCTTTCAAACTTCTAAACCAATTCCAATGCAAATCTAACAGCATATGTATAATTGTCGGTAACTTCGTTACTGAAAATTTCAGCAAGATAAACTTGATGCGTAGAGAGTTGTGTAAGAAAACCCTCAGGGAAAGGTCGCTTTAGAACCCCCGTACGGCGAGGGTTAAAAACAAAACATGAAAAAAACACGGATGGTACATTGGAGAACCAAGTATGGACGATACCTAAACTGAATTTCAAAGCAATATCTGTATTTTTGACTGACTTGTGCCTCCTAAGTACTAGTGTGGCACATCCAGAATATGTTGGCACCGAAATACGTGGCCGGCCTTTCTTTCTCTTCTCCTATCTATCTTGGTGACCAAAAGAGAGTAAATCGTTTGGAATATAGCGAATATGGCCAAAATTCGAAATACTGCTCAGAGTGGCCTCATTACCCAAAGACCCCGGAGTGCTGAAATATGGTATTATGAGGTCAATAATCAGTATGCGAGCTAGATCGGGATCTGGCCCCATAGTGCAAACTGGCGTTACCGGTCTCGCCGGTCGGCCTTCCTATCACTCGCGTTGGGGGCTGCGCCGCGGTGCGGGCCAATCAAAAAAACGCACGAGCGTATTGTACAAGGTGGGTTCGGTGAATGGGGACCATATACAATTGTACGCGAGCCTGGAACGTTTCAGGCCAGCGCTGAACGCTACACATACGCTACCAGAACGTTTGTGCCTCCGAAAAATGTTTCTATAGAAAGATTTAAACATCAAAATCACTATGCATAGTCATTACCTGATAAGTCATCTTGCAATAAACATAATTAGTACTGAGACAGTATGGTTTTCTTTTAGCACTTACACTTTCCCAAGTCTTACGTCATATGTGCGTCAAATCATACTTCACCTCAGCCTCATAAATCAGACAATCAGCGATTGAGTTACCGGTAAACCCGGTCCCGACTTTTAGGACCTCTTGAATATTAAATAATTCAGAGGTTTCTTTGAAAATGTGAAAGCGTCACAAGTCATTTTCGAGCATGTGCCACAACTTGGGTATCTCAACTCAAAACCCCATGTTAAATTATGTAGGATAGCGCTTTTTTAGGCTCATAATGGAAAATAGAAAAAATGCAAACCATAGCCGTAAACAAACATATATAGACAAGGTTCAGCCTATCGTTGCAGAATATGAGTACATCACAAAAAATCCCACACCCAAGCTTGAGGCCTTGACCAAACGAGTGATCCATGACACCATGGACAACGTGGTTCATGAAAAGATAATTAAAAATATAATCCCTAACTCATCACGGACAGCAGAACTATATGGCCTGCCAAAAAATCACAAAGCAAACGTCCCATTGCGCCCCATAGTGTCCGCGTGTGGTGATCCACTCGACAAACTGTCATGGTTTTTAGAAAGGATCATCTTTCAGTCTTCTCCCCCTCACCCTCCAGCTATCTAAAGAACATTTTTCTAACAGTACCTATCGACCCCAAAAGAACAAATATCAGACTCACTTTCACCAGGCGGCAATCTCGTCCCATGGAGTTCCAAAGACCTTTATGGGGATCAATGTACCTACCGGACGAAGCGATCACCGCCGTATTGCAACCATGATCCATTCACACCAAAAAATCAAATTGACTTATTCGGCATCACTTTGGACGACTTAAAACCCCTCCTTCAACCACTGCCTACAAACAACTATGTCCGATTCGGGAATGAGTTTTATAAACAGACCAAAGGGATAGCCATGGGGAGCAGGGTCGCTCCACCAATGGCCATCACGTTCATGCATACGGTGGAGTCCCTCATCCACACCCCGGGTCTACACCCCGGGTCCTCCCCAGGTGACCAACCCGTTTTTTTTAAGCCTTTACATGAGTGGCCCTCCCACGGTCCAACGCGATAACCGCACCTTACGTTAACACCAAGAGAACAAAAGTAGAAAGTCGCGCCACTCACTCAAGGAAGATAAAAAACAAAAATATAAAATTATTAGACGATAGTTTCGCCTTTGAGCGTCGGTTTATGTTAGGCTAGGCAAGTAGGTAAGGCATAATAATCAGTGACAAAAAAAGCCTATTGAGCCGAAAGGTGGTGGGTTTTTTATATACCGAAACCTTCGTTATATAGACGATATCCTCGGGGTATGGACCCATGGCGCCGACTCACTGGACGAATACTACCAGTTCATAAACTCATTCCATCCTTCTCTAAAGTTCTCTCTCGAAAAAAAACGACGCCAACCAAAATTCAAGTGTACCGTTCCTAGATACCCGTATCATAGTGACACCCGCAGGACAGTACAGCACGGAATTATATTTCAAACCTATGGCTTCTCCAATCATCATTCATTTCACATTCTGCACAGCCCATGACAAGTCAAACTCGCAGTATCCATTCAAAAACTCACGCCGTGCTAAAAGGACAGTTCCAACGGACCGAAGCCATAAGAACGCGTGAAATATCTCTCAACAAAGTACCACTCAAATCTCGTGTATCCATATAAGTATAAATTTATTGTGGCTATCTTCTCAATTGATAAATCTTGAAAACTCCAGCAACAAACAGGACAGACAGACAGAAGGAAAACACGACATTCATATCACTTCCATTCATTGATGATGAACCTCTCTGCGCAGAATCAATGTTTAAAGTTCGTTCCTCTGGACTCCAATCAATAATCGGGCCGTCGGCAAAGGGGGGCAAACCACACCTCTTTTCATTCGCACTCAACCCACCAATTTTCCCTTCAGTGGAAACCAAATGGCAACGCATGTCTTTAGCAGGAGTTGAGGAAAATGCCACCAAAAAAACGTTTGGATATGAAATAAAATGCATTGTTTTATGTCCCAGGTCTCAATTGTTACATATGTGGGAAACAAAAAGACTTCTTGAGACTGCGCTTTAATTGAGCGTCTCGTGATTGCCAAAAACAAAACCATGGAGGACACTCCTTTTCGGTGACCACATTGCGCAATCATCATTCGGCGAACACCATAACAGCCTCATCCTTACACATTCGAATACTTCGGCGCCCCCCAAGGAAGTGGTAATCTCTTAAAGAGGTGTACAGAACTTCCTAAGAACATCGGATCCTCAAATCCAAAGAGGAGTTAAACAACACAAACCTATCCCTGGAAACTGGAGTGCGGCCCACCTCACTTATGGTCTTTATCTAAGATCAACCAGCTCTCTTCTTTAGCAGGGGCCACACACACACACACAAAAACACACACCAAAACACACAACATACACAAGCACACAAACACACAAACACACAAACACACAACACGCATCACACACACACACACACAACACACACACCACACACACAAACACTGTTTCATTGTCTCTTCCTTTTATATTGTGTGTAATATATGCGATATTCAATATCAGGTGTGTTATGTACAGTTTTTGTTTTGCTTTTATTGTTTCTCAAGGAGGAAGATGTATTCGAGTGCTTGCGGTTTTTTAAATGATGTCTTTCAAAAAAACAAGTGTCATAATTGTCAGACCCGATGATGGGCTACGCCCGAAACTGTTGTCTATTTTATCTCTTTTGATTTATTTCATCAATATATTTAATAATATGAGGCTATGGTTTGTATTTTTTCTATTCCCCATGTTAAAGGTGAACTATTCCCTTTAAATCGGGTATGGATATTGGATAAGGTATATAATTTAAGTCTAATTATCAAATTATGGAAACATATTAGTAAAATGTCGTGATTAGCGTGATAATGCTCGTGGAAAACCGATAAATGCTGTGAAAATCGTAGAAAATGGAGTTTTTGAGCAAATCGCAAACGAAAAGCGTCAAAAGAAAGAAAATTACATCTTCTTTTAAATTGATGTCCCGGATTTTCAAATTTTGGGTTTTAAGTCCTATAAAATGCCAAAAACTGTGTAAAAAATAAGTATTTACAAAATAAATAATTTTATTGCTATTAAAAAATGAAAGAACCACATATCGACGACATCCAAACCAAATTGCAAACAATATCTTTACTTTTGACTGACTTATGGCTTGCTAACTATAAGTAAATCATGACGTCGTTTTTAGAAGTTAAGTTTTTGGCCTGTAGAGACCAGGTGCTCTAAGTTAGTTAGTGCTCAGGTACACTAACGAGAAGGGGTGCAGCCAGACCTTCTACAAGGGGTTCACGGCATCCCCAGGGGCCCCCTCAGCAAAGGGTCCCACGAAAAAATCGGAGCGAAAATATAAAATATCCATGGATTTGGGACACTATATTTTGCAGGCCCAAAAAAAGTCGCAACAAGTGAGATCGCCGATACTTTTCAGTGAAAAGGTCAGCCTCGTGGGGGGCACGTGCTCCCTTTACCTCCAGGCTGCGACCATGCTAACGAGACTCTCTCAAGCAGTTCAAACTACAAACCACGTCATGGAACACCAGGGACGTAGCCAGGGGGGCACGGGGGCCATGCCCCCCCCCTGAGATAGAATGATATTCTCTGAAAACCCGACCCTACCCCCTCCCCCCCCCGGTCAGCAACATATGGCTGAGGAGCAAAATGTGATTTCACACATGTGATTTTTTCCGACGTGCCCCCCCCCCCTGAGCAAAATCCTGGCTACGTGCCTGTGGAACACCGAATAAATTCTTTGTGTTCTCTCACGAATAGTTATTAACAAATGTAATATGTTAACCCTATTCTTGGAGGGATGCAAAGTATAAGAAACTGTCGGGGGCTTATTCGGCCCCCTTCAGATCCGGCTGCCATAAGAGCTAGAATCATTACATTTTATAAGATTTTGGCGATCTTGGGTCACTATCTTTAAGCTTAAAGGACGTCATCAAAAGTCATATTTGCCAAAATATAATTTTCAGGAGACCTTGCCATCATCTCAGAAACTTTGGCAGCTAGGAGAAATCCAAAAAAAAACTTTAAGGAAGTTTTAATTTTCTTTCGCCGTCATGGCATCAAAAATGACCTCAGGTCAATAGTTTAGGCTGTAGAGGTCAACAAATGTACAAAAAAATGTTTTTTCTTCAGCAAAAGTTTGTTCGTTAATGACTTTTTATCTAAAACATATAGAGTAATTATTTTGACACCATCGTATTTCTCTCGTCATTGCGGTACGAATCATACATTTTGACCCCGGGTCAAGGTCAAGGTGACATTAGTCGTCAAGCTGCATATCAAAAGATGCATATTGACGAGACAAACGTTTTGAGACCAGTTACAAATCTCTATACCGTTCCTGTCACGAGTTATTAATACAAAAAAGTGTTCGTGACCTTGAATGACCTTTCAAAAGGTCACTGACTAAAAATTGCATCCCGGTCATTGAGAAGGGCTAAGATGACATGATATTACAATAATTAGATTGATGAAATGCGTTAAACCCATATTTTGCATTTTTCACCATATATGTATAATGGAAGGTAAGCATTTGACCTGACAACAGGACAACAAATAACTAGATATCGCTCTGAAGCTTTCGAAATATATGTAATGGCATGTTTTATTTTACGTATATTCCGGATTTATGAAAAACCATGAAAAAAAGAAACTTGTATCATTTTGAAAAAAAAATTATAATTCAAAATTTTGAAATTTCGAGATTGCCATCTGAAAGAACAATCAATTCTCTAACCGAAGCCTGTTTTTGCTAACACCTTCTTTCAACACACAACTCTCCACGAGTACTTTAACCATGCAAATATTTTGTGTCAAAACGGCCGAACACGCCCCCTAAAAACTGTGCTGGACTCCCTCCTAATTATAATATTAAAAAAACATGTTCGATGTGCAATGAAATGTTAAGAACATTCAGCAAGTTTGAAGGTTCTAGGTTGAATTTTGAATTAACTGTATGAGAAAAACCTTAAGGGGGGCGATTTCCCCCCCGACAGTAATAGGGTTAATAGAGAAGTTAAAGTTCAAGAACATTAAGCCAATTTGAAACAAGATACGATAAGCATAGCAGAACTGACAAACCAGAAACAAGTAAAATGAAATATTAAGTTTTGATGAAAAGTGCGTAACATGATATTAACTGCACAGGGTGCGCAGCCAAACCTTTGACAAGGAAGAGGGCACGGCATCTCCACAGGCCCCCTCGGCAAAGCTGAGGTGGCCGAGCATTTGGAAAAATTGCGCAAAAAAAATCGGATTTAAACCACTCTAATTTGAAGGACCTCTAAAAAGTCGCAAACATAGACGATGCCGATTTTTTTCAGTGTTAAAGCCGGTTTGATGGGTGGCACGTTCCCCTCTGCCACCTTGCTGCGCCCTTGGGCTGCAACATAGACTGAGAAGTCTCCCCACTGTGCCCATAACAATCCTGATTTCTTATTCCAGGTACAGACAATTAAATGCAACCGCTGTATTTTTCAGACAAATCTGTTCAATAACAATGTATTTTTATTTAGATTGACAAATGTTACATTTTGACTTGATGTGACCTGACCTTGGCTGTAAATGGTGTCAGGTTGTTATAATAGCTGCTGCTGTCGAATTATACGTGTAAAATAACCTATAAAACAGGTGTCGCATGACTTCGTAGATCTCTTGCAAATAGCGACCTTTTGTGACCTGATCTTGACCTTTGCTTACAAATTCACTTAAGCTGAAACGTGAGATGCACTTTACCTTTGAGAGCACTTTGTGTAATAATAGGCACAAAATAAGGCTTTTGCTTGAAAGTATGGCTCAAAAACTCAAAATATTATATAATATATATATTATATACTATATATATATATATTATATATAAATAATTATATATATATATATATATATATATATATATATACTTTGACCTTTGACCTGATTGCGAGCTGACATGGATTTTTTGTTGTTGAAATTGTCACGTATGCTTTAGATGCGTCTCACTTAAACCTTTCGAGTGCTATCTTACACGTCTCTCTGTGGTTATTTGTTCGGAAGATAACGAGGTGACAAAACCTAACTCCCCTAGCAAGGTGTGTTCGGATGAATACCCCAGCGCGGCGCGGTTTAAGGGCGCGCGCAAAGGCGGATCCATGATTTTCATTGAGGGGGCTGCAGGACCGGGGGGCGACATTTTCTGCACCCGAGGGGATGTCATGTCTTTTTTGTTGATTTTAGGGGTTGAAATTTTCAAATTTAACAAATCCAAGATAATAGTTTTGAAAAGCATATTATTTCCTTTCTTTTGACGTTTTTTATTTGCAATTTGCATTGAAAATCGATGTTCTACGATTTTTAACATATTTATCGTGATGCTTTTTGGGCATTGGGGTGCACTCTCCGGAATTGGGGGTGCTCTTCTTGGGTTTAGGGGCGTCCTCCATGGGTTGAGTTATTGCTATCAAGTATAAGTAACTTATAACACAGCTTTTTAAGTTACGTTTTTTTTTGCTTTTAGTGAACATATACAGAACAATAAATGTCGCTGTCGCATTTCTGAGACAAAATGGATCTAGAGACACGTCTTTTTATTGTGATTTATCCATTTCAAATTTTGACGTTTTGCGATATCACCTTGAACTTATGAGGTAAGGTTTGAAAATGGATGCTTCTATAACGTGTAAATAACCCTTACAACATATGTTGCGTGACTTTCGTATATATTTTGCGGCTTGTGACCTTACCTTGACCTATGCTTACAATGTAAATTGTGTTTATGTTGCAGATGCATTATACCTTTGAGAGCTGTTAGTGCACACGTCATATTTTGTAGGTTATATAAATATATTATGTAAGCACATATAGCCGCGCGACCAGATACCTAGCCAAGGGGGAGGGGCCATGGGGGCCATGTCGACCCCCTCCCCCCGCCTGGAGCAAGCACCAATTACACTAAATAACATGGCGACGCTGTTGACGACCCACTCTCCCCCCCCCCGGTCAACAACAACACATTGGGCTAAGGAGTGAAATCGAAGTGCCCCTCTTGCCCAGAACTGTTCGGCCGCCACTGCTCCGCAGCAGCCATATTGGTATTGTCCGATCCCGTTCACAACATGGCTGTTAGAGGCGCTCAGGATTGTATGTAAATCAAAGGACAATAATCTGCGAATAGAAGCAGAAACGCAAATCGGCAACAGTTTATTCCTGTTAGTTGCAATGTTCAACATGCTCAAAATTTACATGGAAATAATGACAAACTTCCTTACTGCACAGCGTTGTCATGGAACGTGATGCTCAACTGGAAAGACAAACGCCAGTTCATTATTGCACCCTCTCTGAGATGACGCTGTCGTCTTCGCTGCCTCAGTCATTGCGTTTCTGAGATATTAGCCGTTTTCACGATGGATTATTTTGCGCGAAATGTTTTAAAACATCTTAAGATGTTTTTAGTATTGGAAAGTTTTAATATACATATATTCCAAGAAAAAATAAGCTACTGATTTAGGCGATTATCATTATCAAGAGTTATGAAATATGAATGAGCTCGATTACCAAGATTATGATACAAAATTGTCCGTTCTAAAGAAAACAAATGCGTCTAGTGTCCATTCGTTCAGTTGAAGGCATACCATATTTAGTTACTCAATCTGCAGCGTCAGGGAATCACAGGTCTGCCTTCGCATGTGCATTAATTCGCAGAAAACAATTTGCTGGAGGGCGGTCCATTATGAGTCAAGGGAGTTCGCTTGTTGAGCGGACCAATAGCGTGCCCGAGACCGATATGTTTCGGAGATGTTTCTGAAAAGTGTCAGTAGGTGAAGATCACAGCTACCTATACAAATTATATTGCTAATATACCACCAAAACGGCAATTTGTAACATATTATATTCTTACCAAATATACAAAATCTGAGACATTTTGAAAACAAAAACGCTTTCAAAGTTGTTAGTTAAGGAAAAGAATAATATAGGGAGAGTGCTACCAGCGAACACCCCTTTGGAAAAATCAGTCTAGTGCTTGTGTTTGTCCTGGAGATCTGAAACTTCGTTTAGAAATTACTTGCTAAAAAATGCTAAGGGAATAGCCATTAGCAAAGATTAATTTAACCAATACGAAATTGAGTTGTAAACAATCAGTTGGGACCTAACTGTCACTGGTGGACCTGGGTATCCATCAGTGAACATGGGGTTCCACCAGTGCACAGGGGGTCCAACCAGTGAAATGACTTTCACCATAACTAGGTGGGCGTTTTTGTTTTTTTGCTGATTTGCTTCACTTGATACTGTTGACAATCCATGACACTCGACACTTGACAATCTCACCGAAAATAATAAAACAACAATTCAAACAAATATCAAGTTCAAGAAACGTTATTCTACAAAATGTCTTCGCACACGTCCAACACTTTCATATGTCCAGTAGACAATAAAGTAACGTGACCTAAGTAAATAAAAACATGATTTCTGGAAAATAGTTGTCTTGGGAGCGTTCGGCATTAGCACAAAGCAATCAGCATGAATAACTGTAACGAGAGAGGCCTCATAAACGTGAGATTTCCTTGGTCTTGGCCGTGGAGCCCCTGTTGTGGATTTAATCAGCCTAACAATATATCTTCTGCATTCACAGTTGAAAAAGTTGAGGTTTCCGGAAGGAAGATCCACCAGGAACAGTGTTCACTGGTGGGCGCCCACCCCTGTTCACTGGTAGGCATTCAACATATTTGGTAAAAATCAAATTTGAAGGGGACAAATTAAATGGCTGTTGCAAACTATGACATTCACAACATTCAATGGACATCGCAAAAGGCGTCACTAAAGTTCATTTCACTAAATATACAAATATTACGTTTCTGGAAAGCAAAAACTGCTAATTGAAAATAAAACGGAAACGCAAAAAATAACTGTTTGCATCCTGACAGAATGAAATGAAATCAGCCGTTGCTGTTGACAACTTTAAACATCATCGCTTTGAGTCGGCTACCACCAACGACATCGATGAAATTATCACTTGACTAATATAGGCTGTAGGAGCACCTGTTCACTGTAGGCACCAGGTTTGCTGGTGGGCACTCTCCCCTACTATGACTGTCATACTACAACATTTCAAAACATCTTAAGATGTTTTAACATATTTCGCGCAAAATAATCCATCGTGAAAACGGCTATTGGCATCGGGTCAATAACATGGGTCGCGGTGCATTCCATTCCGACACCGCCTTGCACTACCTCCCTCTCCTCTCCCTCCCCCCAGGTCAGCACCTGCCAGACAGTTACAATGGGTACCAGCCTGGGGTAAGAAAACCACCTTGCTGTGCCTAGCGTTACCGCAGCGCCACGCAGTGGCAGGGGAATATATTTATTAGACCCACAGCACTGTTCTCCGATAGCTATCGGTACTGGGTTCATGCAGACTAGCGGTCTGCATATTTCCCCCGAATGACGTGTCCTGACGCCCCACTCCCGCCCCCGCCCCCGCCCCCGCCTCCGTCCCCGCCACAACAAAGACTTCTACTTTCGACTCAGCCTGTCGCATCACCTCCTCATAGGACGGAGGCGGGTCCTCTTGGTGCACTGGCGGCGGGTCCTTATTGCTGTTGTTTAGCCGCTGCGGCAGCCACACCGCTGCTCTATGATCCTGCTGATCCTGCTGCTCACGGACTCGCTGCAGATTCAGGCTGAACTGCTGCTGCTGCTGCTGCTGCTGCTGCTGCTGCTGCTGCTGCTGCTGCTGCTGCTGCTGCTGCTGCTGCTCAGATTCTGCTGGTAGTGTCACTCTGAGCTGCTGCCACTCTGGCTGCCTGCGTGGCTGTGGCTGCATGCCAGGCAGAAATGTAAATGTGCCTGGCATGCCAGGCATGCCAGGCAGAAATGTAGCTTTTGTCTTGCAGCATATTCGTTGTAGTAGATAGTGTATCGTAAAGCATATGAACGGTGGTATAAGATACGCTGCCAATTTAATATAGAACATTGAAACCGGCATGGCAGCCGTCCGCCGCCTCACTGTAGTTGGTACTGGCTGTCCGCTATCGCCGCTTGGGCATACACTGGATTGGCTGGTACCAGTTCGTCGTCCTGCAATATCACTGGATTCCGTACTACTGTCCAAGCTGTACCACTGTGGAGTACCCGTACAATACGACACAGGTCAACAGGCAGCACTGCCACTCGGCTGGACCTCACCACACGGACTGTCACTGGACTCGCCGGCTGCCCTCGCGGTGCTCATACCTGCGTGACGTCAGCGACACCCACCGCTCTCACCACTCTGCCTTGCAAAACAACCCTCTCTGGCCTGCCTCGGACGGGCCCGGGTATCGTCGGGAATTCCCGGAGCTGGTGCGCACTAGGTCTGCCCACCTGCTGTGCATCTGGTCAGCTCAGAACTGCTCAGGCCTCAGAGTCGATGTGCAATGACCAGGGGCTCCAACGCAGCGGGGTCGCGTCCCCAAATCTTGAGGGAGGGGGATAATCCCTCAATATTTATTAACCGTATTTTGCCATACATTAATGTTCTGTTCTTCTTGCCTATGCAGTTTTGCCTGAATTAATTGTAATTGGTCGAAGCACCAGATGAACTTTATAATACAGCCTTCCAAAGTTATTGTTTAACAAATTGGTAAAAAAATGATCACAAATATTATTTATATGGTAGCCACCAGACATGTTCCATTCCCCCAGGCGTTTTGGCCTTTAAATGAGTATTGTGTCGTCGGGTGATATGCTATAGCACTTCCGCACATTGCAAACTATTGCTCCGTGCTTACTTTTTCCATGTGCAAGTTTTTTCGTCAATCGAAGTATCAGAACACCGCGAAAATGGGCCAAGATCCTTCGGGATCATGGATCCGAGGTTCAGGGATCCAAAGTGGATCTCAGGCTATTTTCAAACGTTTTGAACAGCCAAAACAAACCAAAGCAGGCTCAGCAATAGAGAGGGTCCGGACGCTAGAAGTTACAACGCATATTAGTGCTGTGTTGCTGTTATCGTTGTCAGAATATTGATTCCAAATTAGAGGCTTCTGGGATCCGAGCACATGTCTGATAGCCACATTTGATAGCACCACGGATTGGCACATTTTGAAGATCCTTAATTTGAGACATATGTGGACCAGTGGACAGTGGCGGATTCAGGGGGTTACGGGGGTCATGTCCCCTCCCCCCGTCGGGCTATAAAGGGGAACTACCGCGCCGGGGCATCAGGGGAACCACCACAATAAAGCCAAATATTTGCATTGCTACGAGGCGCTTTTTTAAGATAAACTTTTTTCCCCCAAATAAACCAGAAATTCAGCGATTTTTTGTCTCTCTCTTTTTGTGGTGCTCCTGGTGCCCCGGCGTGGTGATGCGTGCCCCTTCACGCATAGCAAAAAAAAAAAAAAATCCGAGAGAGTCATGTTATAGTGAATGCTATTTCCTTTCTTTTCACGTATTTTTTTTCTATTTACTTTTGAGTACCATTTTTGAAGATTTTCAAACATTTATAGCTTTTCCACCAAAAATGGCATAACATGACGCCATTAAAACTCGACATAATCTCTAAAAACACAACAACTTCAAAATTCTCAAAAGTGTAGGCATGCATCAACATACATTTTTATGTGACAATAGTAATAGCCGTTTTCACGATGGATTATTTTGCGCTATATTTCTTAAAACATTTTTAAATATTGTAAAATGCTTTAGTAGTAGCCGTTTTCACGATGGACTAATTTGCGAAAAAAAAATCGCCCTACTGGACCGTAGGGTGAGGGTTAACCCGCGCCCCACTGGGGGGGTGTTTGAACACACCCCCTCATGTTTATCAAGATAACGAAAAAACGCGGCGCGGTAGCGCCGCCAAATTTGACATAAGTGCGTATCATGATCTCGAACCATTTTGCAAAATGTCAAGTTTCGTGTCTGGTCAAGGGTCAGGTCACCAGGTCAGGTCAAAGTGACCCTACCTACAAAAACGTTTGCGGTCGTGCCATGACTACAGTTTATAAGGGATTGATATCAAACTTATAGGATTACATTAAGTCAATAGTATCTACAAAATGTTCATCTTGGATTTTTTGTATCGGCGCCCTTAGGTCAGGTCAGTTTTGCAATCTCCCCATTATAAGTCAATGGAGAAATAATCAAATGCTTTCTTTGTCGACGATATCAGTCCATTCCTTCTGGCATGATGTTATCATATGATAGTTATGTATGATCCAAGTCAGGTTTTTTGCTCAGGGAACATAATGGGTCATCTGCAGGTTCATCCGAGAGTCACCAACACCTTTTCGTCAATAACTCTGGTCATTAATGAAGATAGAGAACTCAACTTCACCAGTGTGTTTGTCTCGGGCAAGACACAATTCTACTGCATATGCAACTATAGTGCGCTAGTCTGTGGTCACACTTGACCTTGACCTGAGCGTCATTTTATGAAGTTGACCTAACATGATCAAATTTGACATATTTCAAAGCGCCTTGACGAGACAAACACGATGGCGTAAACGAGTGTGTATGGCATTATCTTTGTTAGTGTAAAAGTTATTTACGAAAATATTTTTTGCCAAAATCAGCTTTTTTTGACTTTAATGACCTCTAGAGCCTAAACTAATTGACCATGAGGTCATTTATGAGGACATCATGCCGATTAGCAAATTTCAATGGCTAGCGATATTTTGAACGTTGGTTCTAGATAGCAAGTTTCGGAGATATTTGGGGGTTTTCTGGAGCGATGTCCTAAACTTGAAAATTGACCTTCGATGGACCTCAGTGACATGAGTTTGACTGTGAGCGAAAAAAAGTCTGAAATATGTTTCGAAGATGATTTTTGATAGACGCGTTCTAGATCGAGTGTCTTTTTGTTTTGGTCTACGTGCCATGGTGACCGAGTTGTAGAGGGGGGTGTTCAAACACCCCCCAGTCGGGCGAAGGAAATGCAGAGGCCCAGTCGGGCGCGGGTTAACACATTTCTCGCAAATTAGTCTATCGTGAAAACGGCTGCAACTAAAACATTTAAAGCATTATAAAATGTTTTAAAACATTTCGCGCAAAATAATATATCGTGAAAATGGCTAAAATATAATTCCACACGGGGCGGGAAAAGGATTTGTGTGGACCAAGCTCCGAGCTGAATATTCCGCCCGAGACCGAAGGGCGATGGCGGAAGAGCAGGATTTTTCGCTCTTCATACTATTTCCACGATATTTGAAAAACATTTCGGCTCGGGGCAAAAATAAAATGTTTTCCCAGATCAAATAACATTGAGCTGTAATGTTATACCACCCTCACGTGCTAACGTTAAAGGGATGTCTTGGCATAAGGTAAAAAATATATAGATTTTCAAGCAATCAAGCTCTTTCTGATGGTGCCAGCCATCTGTGTTTCCTTTTCTTTTTTGTTATTATTGGCTAATTTCATCCAAAAGCTATGAAAAGAAAGAAAAAATACCCCATCATAGCACAAATAGTAGATTGCATGGCTATTTTTGGCAAACTCCTCTAAAAAAGGCACTCGCTAAAATTGCATCGTCGATCCCCCCCCCCCCCCCCAATATCAAACACGTGGCGGAGCCCCTGACAGTGCCATCTATTTGTGAGACAAAAACATCTAGTTCGCAGCAGAGTAACTTGTGGCTTGACCCTCGTCGTGCCGAAGCTCGGTCATAAGCGTGGGAAAAGAGGGGGAGGAATGTCTCCTCTCCTCACTTCTCGTCCGAATGTTTTGCTAAACAAAAATACCTTTGCTGAGTATGAAAAATATAAGGTAAAAAACGGTACGCAAAGGCGAGAGGAGCTCAAATCTGCAAACACAAATTGCATAGGAGAGTTTAATTTGTCTAGGGACAAGATAAAAGTTTAACTCCCCCCCACACAAAAACACACACACACGCACACACACTTGTCATGACGCCTCCTACGCACAGTGTAGTGCAAATGTTCTGTAAACCCGCGCCCCGCTGGGGTATCCAGCCGAACGCGCCCCGCTGGGGGGCAGATTCTGCCCCCTCGTTATCGGTTCTGAACCAATAACTGTAGCAAGCGTGCAACATGCAATAGAAAGTCTCAATGATACGCACCCCAAAGCATACTTGAAATTTCGAAATAAAGTCACATGTAGAACGTCCAAAGTCAGGCCAAAAGGTCAAAATATATATTTATTTTGCGGCCATATTTTCATCCAAAGCGCTGTAATGAGCCTATTTTGTGCACAAAGTGTTCTCAAATAAAATGAAAACTCCTGCATTAAGCCAAAAGTTGAAATTGTAAGCAAAGGTCAAGGTCAATATCGGGTCACAAAAGGTCACTGTTGGCAAGAGGTCTATGTTGTCAAGAGGTCTACGAAAGTCATGCGACACATGTTGTATTGGTTGTTTTACACATGTAATTCGATAGTAGCAGCCATTTTGGCAACCTGACACCATACAAAGTCAAAGTCAGTAAGTTCAAGTTACTGTAAGTTTCACGTCGGTTTTTGCCATAGTTTTTGAGTTATTGAGAAAATCCGGGAGGGGGGCGCGGGTTAACTTCATCGACACCATCCGATGTCGATGCGCCCGGCGAATAAATCCTTCGTAAAAACGGCTAGGAGCAGTCATTTCAGTGCACAATTAGAATAAACCTGTCATTTATCTAGGGCGATGTTTGCTTTCGTCTGGTGGATGCTAGCTTTTAAAGTATTTTGAAAAAGTCTTGCTTAAGGGGAGTGTGCCTACTCACTGGTCATTAAGTTGTTGACACTAGTTCTGAAGAACATATTTTTCGAATTTAGCCATATGCTTCATTTCCCCAATTTCACTTAAGCTTGCTGAGATATTTCAAAGTCGCCAATCACATACTGGCAGTACTTAATTATCGATAGTCGCCAGAGAGCTTTCGCTACTAGAATCATTGCTCTCGAATAACAACGCTAGCATAAATTGTTAGCTCTGGCCAATATAAAACGACTCGTGAGCATTGATAACAGCTGCCGAACAAAGCCTTGACAACTATAAACAAACCCATACATTGCTCGTATAGGTTTGTTTATCGTCTTTGTTGCGCCATTATAGGCAACATCTTCGTTACTCTGTTTAAAGTGACGATCGTTTATGAGTTTTGAAACAAAACAAATGCAAAAACAAATATGATGTAAAAATTCAACCTAAAGGGGCTCCATACGTGAATTTTATCGTTACCAATGATCAAACCAAGTAGGCTCTTACCGTCGTAATCAAAAAATTATATTTAACATTTTTCAAAAGAGTAGCACACTTCTTTAAAGGGAGTGTGCCACTCACATGTCATGTGGAGTTGTTGCACTAGTCTGTAGAACAGATTTTTTCAGAGTTTACCATGTACTTGCATTTCCCCAGAATCAATTTAGTTGCTGAGTGATATTCCAAAGTCGCCAATCCATACTGGCAGTAACTAATTATCGATATTGTCGCGACCACCTTCGCTATAGAAGCATTGTCTTAAAATACAACGCTAGCATATATGTTAGCTCTGGCCAATATAAAACAACTCGTGAGCACTGATAACAGCTGCCGGACAGATTCTCGATCACTGTAAACAAACCTATAAATTGCTCATAAAGGTTTGTTTATCGTCTTTAACTCTTTAGTGCGCCATTATAGGTAACATCTTCGCTACTCTGTTTATAGTGACGATCGCTTATGAGTTTAAAACAAATGCAAAACAGAATATAAGTAAAAATTCAACTAAAGGGGCTCCAGACGTGAATTTTATCGTAACCAATAATCAAAGCAATAGCTTCTTATGTGCCGTATTTAAAAATCAGCCAGGGGGCACACACTGGCGGATCCAGATTGTCTCCGTGGGGGCATTTTTGCAAAAAGTTACCCTCATTTTTCTTCTCCATGGATCTGGGCCGGTCACCTTATTTTGGTATTCAAACTTAAAAAATATACTTTTACGAGAAAAAGTATACTTTTTCTGACAAAAAAAGTATGAAAAAATATATATTCCTTGGCCTTGTAAATACAATACAAAAACGCAATATTACGTAGATTATACACATACAAGTAAAAACAACATTAATCTCATACCAATTCGGAGGGGCGTGAACGAAAATTATTGAGTAGGGTCGGCTTAAAAGAAAAGAAATGCCCATCTGTAGGACTAGGTACGTTCGTTTGGACGCAATGCATTCTCACTCGCTCCGTCTGAATGATTTCGCTAAAAATTTTGCTAAGAATAACGTGTTATAGACCATTTAAGCAATTAAGCATCAAAATCACGATACTGCCTAGCAAAGTGTAATTTTGCAATCACGGAGATGAGGTACTGAAACAGCATGTTCCTATTTCCTGTCCAGCGACCAGCGCTATCTGTTGTATTGTGTATCAAACACTTTCCTGAGTCTTACGTCATCTGCATACGTCATAACCATACTTCAAATCAGCAAAAAACAGCCAATCAGCGATTAGAGTTACCGGTCACCCCAGTATCCCACCTTTAGGATGTCCCACTGCTAAAATCAAACAGATTCCGATGAGAGACGCGTCTGTGCCGGCCGGGCGCAGCTGGGCACCGCCTTACACTTCGATGGGCGTAACGCGGGAGGGGTGTGCGGGCGTGTGTCCGCTCGGTAGATAAAATGTAAAAAATGTATTTTTGTTATTATTTTTAGCAGCATTTAGGAACGTTAGAGAGGTGCCGCGATATAGGTGCTCTAAGCACCTTTGCACCAATCCGCAGCAAACTGCAGTGTGTGTTTATATGTTCGCATTTTGGAAAATAAAATGATGATGATGATGATTAGGACTGAATATATTAATTAACTAAGTGTTTTTATGAAGATGTGAAAGCGTCTCAAGTCATTTTTGAGTATGGAGAACAACTTGGCTATCTCAACTCAAACCCCCATATTAAAGGTGAACTGTTTCATTATATGGCGCTATGACCCCGGTAAACAGATGCCGTATAACCCCTGCATCTGTCATCCCCTCGGTCAACAACATGTGGCTGAGGAGCAAAATTTGATTCTACAATGATGTATTCCCCGATAAAAATCCTGACTACATGCCTGCATATTGGTCCCGTCCAATCCTGTTCGAGGCACTCAGGATTTTGTGTAAGCTGAAGGACAATAATCCGTGAATAATGTAGGCAGAAACTTGCGCATCGACGAGTTTGTTCCTCTTAGTTCCAATAAGTGGTTCCAATCAGTGCAAACTTTTTCGGAGTTCCGAATTTATTCCAAGATCAATCCGGTTTTTGGACGGACAAAAGCATATTTCTTTGGAAATTTGTGGACATCCAATGCCAAAGAATGGCTGTGAAAATCACTTATTTACTTGGTATCAATACATATTTGAATATAAATGGATATTTGATGATTTTGGCTATCAAAAATCCTAACTGAAGCGTTACTTGACTTGACACATATGTCTATATTTATGCTTATACTGGGAATGATACACTGGATGTTTTACATTCCACATCACACATTTTGATCTGCTTTCAAACAAATTTCGGACAATCATTGTGTTTCAATCAAGTTTTGAACGAAGAGCTTGATTGATTTATGTATTGTGATTGTATTTATAGAGAGCTTGATACTGGCAGGGGGATACAATGGTTCTGGACATCGGTCGGACATTGATTTTTTTTTTACTGGCACAACTTGTCCCAATATTCAACAATCAACATGCTCAAATTTTACATTGCAATAATGACCAACATCCTCACTGCACAGCGTTGTCATGGGACGTGAGGCTGAACTGGAAAGACCGATGCCAGCTCATTTGTTTTCTATGAATGATTTGTCCTGCCACTACACCCCCGCCCCCGCCCCCGCCCCCGCCCCCGCCCCCGCCCCCGTCCCCGCCCCGCCCCCGCCCCCCGCCCCGCCCCGCCCACGCCCCCGCCCCCGACCCGCCCGCCCTCCGCCCCCGCCGCCGGCCCCGCGTCCCCGCCGCCCGCCCCCGCCCCGCCCCCGCCCCCGCCTCCGCCCGCCACAGCAAATCTTCTACTTTCGACTCGGCATGCCGCACTCACCTCCTCAAATGACGGAAGGCGGGTCCTCTGGTGGGCACTGGCGGGCGGTCCTTATTGCTGTTGTTTAGCCGCTGCGGCAGCCACACCGCTGCTCTATGATCCTGCTGATCCTGCTGCTCACGGACTTGCTGCAGACCCAGTCTGAACTGCTGCTGCTGCTGCTGCCCAGCAGCCGTCGGTAGCCCGAGCTGCTGCTGCTTCTCCTGCTGCTGCTGCTTCTCCTGCTTCTCAGATTCTGCTGGTGGGGCTACCCTGAGCTCATCCGACTCCGGCTGCCTCTGCGGCTGTGGCTCTTCAGGTTCATTGACAAGCATACATGCTGTTGTTATCTTGCAGCATATCCATCGTAGTCCCAGGCATATCCATCGTAGTACTGCAAGGCATATGGCAAGGATGAGCGGTGACATCGCTATCCTTATCAGCAAATGGTTTACTGATATCGGCATAGCCGTCCACCGCCTCACCGTAGTTGGCATTGGCTGCCTGCTTTTCCCAAAAGTACGCAGGATTGGCTGGGACCAGTTCGTCGTCCTGCAATATCACTAGATTCCGTACCACTGTTCAAGCTGTACCACTGTGGAGGTACCCGTGCAGTACGACACAGGTTAACAGGCAGCACTGCCACTCGGCTGGACCCTACCACACGGACTGAGTATCTAGGGCTTTGCACGGACGACTGGACTCGCCGCCGCCGCCGGCTGTGCAGTCACGGTGCTCATTAGCGTGACCACTCACTCGTTCTTCTGAGATCCCAAGATCAACATGAAAATATCCCAAGATGTTCACTTTTTTCCACTTGATATCCCAATGTTTAAAAGAAAAACGGATCCCGTTTCTGCAGCATCAACTAATCAGCAACTTTTGCAGTAGGGGAGAGCGCCCACCATCGAACACTCCTTTTGAAAAATCAGTCTAGTGGCTTTGCGTTTTGTCTTGGAGATATGAAACTTCGTCTAGAAATTGCTTACTATAATGCTAAGGAATAGCCATAAGCAAATTTACTTAACTAAATACATTATTTGAGTTATAAGCCAATTTTATTTTTTGGGCCAAACTGTTCACTGATGGGTATGGGTATCCATGAACAGTCACTGAACAGGGGAGGTACCACCAGTGAACAGGAGGGACTCAACCAGTGAATAGGGGACTTTCACAATGCATAGGTGGGCGGTGGGGCTCACTTCTGATGCTTACTTGGTGTTTGTTGACAATCCATTGACACTTGACAATCTCTGTGACACTCGATAAAAAAATTCTAACCAATATATTTCAAGTTCAGAAAACGTTTTCTACCCAAATGTCTTCACAAACGTTCTATAATTTGAGACGTTCAGTAACATAATAGCAATGTTGATTCAGTAACCTAAAATGAGCATTATTCTGGAAAATATTGTCTTTGGAACGTTCCAGCACAGCACAATGCACTTAGCATTGAATGCTGTAAAGAGAGAGGGTCCTCATGGAACGTGAGGATTTCCTTGGTTCTGGCCGTGGAGCCCTTCTTGGAGTTAATCAGCCTCACCAATATATCTCCTACATTCACAATCAAAAGTCGAGGCTTTCCAGAAGGAAGATCCACCAGTGAACAGGTGTTTACTGGTGGGCATAACACATTAAAAAAAATCGAGGGAGACAATTAAAATTGCTGTTACCAACTATGACATTCACATCCTCCAATGGATATCGCAAAAGGTGTCACTAAAGTTAATTTCACTAAATATAAAAATATAACGTTTCTGGAAAGCAAAAAACACTAATCGAAAATCAAACGGCAAACTTAACAATTAACTGTTCGTATTCTGACAAAAATAAATGAGAGCAGCCATTGCTGTTAACCACTTTAAAAATCATCACTTAGTTTCAGCTACTACCACCGACAATCGACATCGATGAAAGTATCACATTACTAATTTAGTCAGGAGGGGCACCTGTTCACTGCCACCATGTTCGCTGGTGGGCACTCTCCCCCAGGGACTATCATGGGCTGGGTGCACCCATGGGTGCCCACTCATTTCTTCCAAATGTCTGGGTTGGGTATGCATTTTTTGACTTTTCATGGGTACTGGGCGGGCATGGGTATGGCAATTTTGGAATAATGTCGCTTAGAGTTATTTTTTACTTGACAACCAGATGTTTAACAAAGTAATTTGCTATGATATAGAACACTTAAACAATAGACTTTGGCAGGTATATGACAACAATAAATCGTGGTAAGTAATAGGTCAGTAAGATTTTTAAACCATGTCTGATCCTAGGTATGATCCAATATTATAATTTTGACCCCAAAGTGTCCGGTAAGTTCAAATCAGCAGCAACACACAGGTGCCTAATTTTATTGCTCGTTAATATTATGAAAGTCAACTTGTTAGGGAAAGAGTTGCGAATTTTGTGAAAATAATTATCTGCCTTATCTGAATGGGCCCCAATGGGCATGGGTATCAATATTATGAATTTGAATGGGTCTGGTCTGGGTTTGGGCTTCGTGTTCATGGGTTTCGGCTGGGTTGGGCTTGAGGTTTGGGCACCCATGATAGTCTCTGCTCTCCCCTATATTACATTTTACGAGATATTTGTAGCATCTAGACGGATGAAACTTGTCCAGAATCCAGTTGAGTCACACTAAGGAGTCGGGACATAGGTATTGTCAACAGAGGCGCAACCAAGGGAAAAAGCATGAACTCCCGTCAATCATTTCCCGCATAGAAAACGCAATTCATTCGCTATTTCAATGGTTTTGTTTTAACGGAAGGAGAGTTAACTCGGCCAAAACTCAGATGATCGTCCTCGGAACCCCTGCTATGTTAAGATCACTTCCCAATGTCACCACAGGGACGTAGCCAAGGGGGGGCCACGGGGCCATGCCCCCCTGAGCGGAAATAAATTCACACTAGTATTATAATGAGATTCTCTGAAACCACGACCCTATTCCCCCCCCGCCCCCCGGTCAGAACATATGGCTGAGGAGTTGCAAATGTGATTTCACACTAGATAGAATGAGATTTTGGAGCAAAAATGTGATTTTTTCGACGTGCCCCCCCCCCCTGAACAAAATCCTTGCTACGTGCCTGTGTCACCATTATCTTCTGTGGAAACATCATCGTCGATTCCAAAGTTGTCAAAAATATCGGTGCGATGTTGGATCGGCATCTTAATTTCGAACAGCATGTTAGCACAATTCAAAACAAGGCCACAGGGATATTGATCGCTCTGAACAACGCTCGTCACGTCATACCAAAACGTTTGATGCCCGCCATACTCCAGGGACTTGTGATCTCTATCATACGGTACTGTATTTGTATATATGGCTCGTGCAGTACCACTCAAACACATCCGGTTAAAAATGATAAATTTCGGCGCCAGAGTTGTAAGTGGAAGAAGGAAGCCCGGCCATATTTCTGACGTCATTCGGAGTCTGGGGTGGCTTACTGCTGAACAGCTGGTTCACTATCACACGGCATCATTGGTACTCAATAAAATCATCACAGGCACACCACCGTACATAGCGGGCACTATCGGTTGGTTTATTTGTTGTTTATTTCGATAATGGACATGATGTATGACATGATAATATTGTTGGATTGGCACAAGAGCAAAAAACTTAATTCGAGGCGCCTCTCCAACAAGTACAAAACATAAACAACAGTAATGACCGCCACCAAGACACATCCCGACACCCCGCCCACCAGTCCGGTCAGTCAGGTCGGACGGGCCGCAAGTTCCCCAAGTCTGGTATTATACAGATCTCTGGCCCATACGTGACGTCACTGTGACGTATGCCCCGCGGGCGCCCACTTTTCCCAAAAAAATTTTTTTGAAAAACCCGGCCCCCTTCTTAAGTTAGCGTCGGACGAAAGCTAGGCATCGACTTAAGTTTAATGGGTTCTAAATTTAGCGAAACGAATTTTAAGCGTCAAGAATGTAATTTTGTTTCGAATACAACAAATGCTTATGTGACATTGCAGATAAAAGTCGAGCGTCAATGATTTCATGGCGTTTCGAATCCAATATACATGATATACTTCTGTTGACTGTCAAAAGTGGGGATATTAAACGCGGCACTTGACTAGGGTCTCAGTCGAACGCCATCACTGGTTATCTTCCGAACTGCAATCATTGCAACGAGACGCACAAGGCGGCGTTGGAAAGCTATCAATTAGACGCATCTTAAGCACACACAAAAGTTTCAATTTGAGGTCACATGTCAGGTCACGGTCAGGTAAAAGGTCAAAATCGAGGTGTTTATCACGCGCACTGTAGAGGGGCATGCCACTAACGCACACTGGAGAGGGGGAGGACACAAACTTACAGGATAGGTAGGTGTTATGATGATCTACATTTTCTGAAATTTGGGTGACCTTTGGTTAATATCTTAAGGGTCAAACGAGGTCACGAAAGGACAAATTCTGTCAAAATGTCACGCAAATTTAGGAATTTGGGACCTCTGTGACGCTCACAGGTCACCAGCAATGTGTCTAAAAGTTGGGTTCCAGGGCATGAACATTGACATTGGCTGCGTAATGGCGTTTTAATCGTCCGATCTCACGATGGTTCCGAAGATATCGCTTCGCCAACCTCGATTCTGGCCGCCATCTTGGAATTAAAATCCATATAGCTCAACAATTCACCAACCGATTTCCATTTTTTACATCAAACGATCCACTATTGAGTTGCCGTAAATGTCGCACAAAAACCATTGTCCTGTTCTGCTTAGTTTTTGAAGTATTCACGAACAACATGCGAGGGGGGCACAAATGATAAAAGTACCCCCTCCAGTGCGCGTGTTAAGTGTATGGTCATGCCTTCCCATCCAAAGCTTTTCGATTGCGACCTATAATCAACGCGCAACCGTGATAATTGTTGCAAAGTCCAAGGTCAGGTCACAAAAGCTAACTATGGCGCGAAATATCTACGAAAATCTGCGACATTGCTGGTAATGGGTTGATTTACACGTATAATTCGATAGTGCAGTCATTTTAGCACCTGACTTCATCTAAGTCAGGTTCAGGTTCACAATCAGGGTACATATCATAGAAGGTTGCAGTATTAATACTATGTTTATTTGATATATTGGTGAAAACATAGTGGTGGTATTTTGACGCCAGCGGTGGCTCCACGGCCGGCCAGCCAACAGCGGTGGCTCCACGGCGGCCAAGCCACTAGGCGGTGCTACAATACCGTTTACAATTGTAATTTATGCACGCACACGAAAACGTCGCACCTGCCACAGCGGACCTCTGTATAATTTTGTAGGGATAATACATGGTCGCAGTGCACACCCATCAATGGCCACCTGCCATTAACCTCGCATTTTTGCGCGGTTCAGACCGCCACCGGGTTTGGGCCCGCGAGGTTGCGGACCCTTTTCTTAGGCTTGTCGTGCGCGATCCTGGGCGGAACCGAACCTGTGGCGACAGTGCGGCCTCCCGCTCGGCACGATCCAATCTCTCCTGCCGCGGCTAATGTAACGCAAACTTCAACAGGTAATAAACGAACCATCGCTGCGCTGCTATTGGGTTAGCCAGTAGTTTCGGTGACGTCATTCTAAACCAATAGAAGGCCAGAATCTTGGTGACGTCATTCCAAGCCAATAGGAGGCCAGAGATCTGTATAATACCAGACTTGGGGAACTTGCGGACGGGCCCCACGCCCGCCGCCGCGCCTGCGCCGGCCTCCCGCGCAGCACACCATCTATCTCTTCCTCACTGCGCGAGGTGCCGCCACCTACCGGCGGCGCACGCACAGCCCGAAGGAGTCACGTCCGCCAACCATCAGCGTGCTTCGCGCCCTGCGGGCTTAAACAAATCGACTGGTCCGGAGAATGAATTTTTGAAAAATATTTGCTATCTGCTGCCCGGTATGCTGGTTCAGATCATCATCATCGGTGCTCACCCAGTACACGATCACAACACACGCCGACCAACTCACAGAACTCTACCACGGATACGGACAGACACTGACAGGCACCGATTGTGTTACCGCGGTGTAAAACTACTGAACGATTTGCACGTCGAGCCAAATCTACCGTCTCGAAAAGCACTGAAGAACGCTGTGCTGTCACGCGATGTGACCTGATTTGGGCTGTGGCAGTTTATATATTTTGGTCGGTTTTTAATTGTATGCTTATTGCGCTGCACTGCTATTTTAGCTGCTGTTTTCGGCATTTTTATTTGTATCTTTATTGTAATGTTGTATTATTTCATTTTAAGTTATGTTCACGTCCGTGTGTTTATCCCTCAGTGTAGTCATTCCCATCACATTTCTATGTATTGTTGTAATGGACTGACGTGTCATAGTGAAAAATCACCTGATGGATTGTGTAGATCATTGGCGAAATATATGTTCTATGTTCTATGTTATAAGGGGGTACATGAACCCGTCCTCCCTCCTTACGATATGTGGGGCCCCTCCAATGCTGGCACGTAAGCAGGACTTCGCCCGAGGTGGCGGAGCCTCAAAAGAATCTCCTTCCCGAGCGTTGAAAGGGTCCCTTCCCGAATGTTGGAAAAGCCCCATTGGACAATGGGGGCCCTCCTTGCTGACTAGTGACTAAAGCCAATAAAGCATGTTCAGGGGCCCTTTTAACCCGCCCAGGGACCCTTCCAGTCTGGTCAAGGGCCCCTCTGACCTACATAGAACCATTTGAACTTCCCAGGGGCCCTTCGGTCTATCCAGGGACCCTTTGAACCTGATAAGGGACTGCGTTGACAGCTTTGTCGTTCTGCCGACATGCAAAGGGACCCATCTGACCTGCCCAGGGGCCCCTCGGTGCTGGTTACGGGCACATTCGGCATGTCCAGGGCTCTTCTGTCTCGCCCAGGGGCCCTTTCGGTCTAGCCAGAGGCCCCTCTGACCTCAACAGGAGTCTTTTGATCGTCCATGGGGTCTTTACGTCTTTCGGATAGGGTCCTGGTGGTCCCAAAGGGCATCTGAAGTGCTCTAAACTCTTGAGAGACAATGCTTTGCGTGGTCTCCGGACTCTTGACCGAGAGTTCATGATACCGCGCTTCGTGGTCTCGTCGTCCTTTTTTGTCGCGCTGCACGCACCGAAAAGGCCTCCGGGGACCATCCCCCTTGGCTACGTACCTGCTCTGAGGTGGCCTGGTGGGGCCCCTCTTAGGCGGACCCGTGTGGCCCCTGTTTTGTCATATTTAAAAGAGGTAAAGTTGTACATATTACATTTCAATCTGAATGGCCTAGAGGCACACACAAGGGGACACACGAACCCGAACCCCTTACAAAATGTGAGGCCTCTAGTCCCCCGTGAGGTTTAGGAGTACAGGACCCGCAGGGCTCCCGTACATTTTTTACCAAGACAAAAATCAGTTTTTTCAAATCAAAAGTGAAAGCAATCTGTCCCCCTTGCAAGGCGTGTTCGGCTGATTACCTCCACCACGGAGTTCAGCCTGCGCGACGCTGCACTGCACTGGGGGGATTTTCTGAATAACTTCAAAATAATTATAGATAGTTCTCGCTTTCTAATGTAGCTCTCGCTTTATATCACTCCTCGAGCTGGTTGCGCCCTAACAGGTTTTTTGAATTGTGGTGCACTCTAGCTGTTT
>VOPJ01014344.1:0-26922 GCA_014673585.1 Semibalanus balanoides
GCTCTACAACGAGTTCGTGCTCACCACCAAGAACTACATCCGCACAGTCACAGACATCAAAGGTTCGTCTGAGGGTTTAAGTCCAGCAAGTCAACCAAAACCCAAAAGGGGTCTGCTTTCTTGTACGTAACCTAATTTATAACGATATTCCTTTTCTAGACGTTGCTTAGATTTCTTTAAAGCCATGGAATATGTCAATTTTCGAAGGGTTTCAGTCGTTTCGGAACCACGGTCTCAAAGATCCCTCCCCGGACCGGCTACTTCTGGAAAGTACGCGGAAGCGCTCAGTCAGGGACAGATTGTCGTAAATGTGTTAAGCTGGTGAAGTTGTTTCGCATTTTTGTCATGATTGTAGTTTCCCAGCTGGTTTGTATCCTGTACTGGGAAAGGCTTTGTGTCTCGATCCAACTTTATTGGCGGGGCGTGAGTGTAATGCCCTGTTATGCCTTACCAAACATGGTGTGAAACATTCGTAGCATGACGTTCTATTGCAATATGGCCGAATAACCAGAGTAGTTGAGGCACCCTAAACCCAAAATCATCTGTAGCATTATATAACGCTCAAAGTCATCTGAGGCATTGTATAACGTTCTGTGCAATTTAATTATTTAATTGCATTTGATGACGTTATGCAGTATTCTTAAACATTGCCTAACTTTCTGTAACACTTTATGACGTTTTGTGACATTTAACGACGTCCTGTGACGTTCTGACGTGATGTCCTGTGACGTTCTGACGTGGACGTCCTGTTGACGTTTCTGACTGATGTCTTCCTGGACGTTCTGACTCGTGATGTCCTGTGACGTTTCTGACGTTGATGTCTGTGGACGTTCTGATCGTGATGTCCTATGTTGACGTTCTGACTACGTGATGTCCATGTGACGTTCTGACGTGCGTCCTTGTGACGTCTGACGTGACGTCACTGTGACGTTCTGACGTGACGTTCCTGTTTGGGCGTTCTGATGTGATTCCTGTGACGTTTCTGACGTGGACGTCCTGTGACGTTCTGAACGTTCGTCCTGTGACGTTCTGGACGTTCTGACGATCATGTGTGACGTTATCTGACGTGACGTCCTGTGACGTTCTGGACGTTGTCGTTTCCTGTTGACGTGTGCTGACGTGACGTCCTGTTGAACGTTCTGACTGACGTTCATATGACTCCTTGTGACGTTCTGAGTGATGTCCTGTTTGACGTTCTGACGTGACGTCCTGTGACGTTCTGACGTATGTCCTGTGACGTTCTGACGTGACGTCCTGTGACGTTCTGACGTGATGTCCTGTGACGTTCTGACGTGACCGTCCTGTGACGTTCGACGTGCATGTCCTGTGACGTTCTGACGTGACGTCCTGTGACGTTCCTGTGACGGTTCCTATGACGCTCTGACGTGATGTCCTGTGACGTTCGACGTGACGTCCTGTTGACGTCTGACGTGAACGTACCTGATGGAGAACGTTCTGACGTGATGATTCACTGTGAACGTTCTGACAGTGATGTTCATGTGACGCTCTAGACCTGGCTGTCTGCCTCGTTTTCAGCCGAGTGGCTGGTGAAGATCGCGCCGCAGTACTACGACATGGCCAACTTCCCGCCGTGCGAGGCCAAACGGCAACTGGAGCTGCTCATCGCCAAACTCGAGACCAAACAGTTCCAGCAGGGCTTCTAGGCGGTCAGTGCGCAGGCGCCGTGACCTGACCCGACCGGCGTGACTCGCCCATCTGCACGTCCCTGGGCCGTGCTGCCGCGTCTCACGGTTCTGTGAGGCGGGATGCTCTTGGTGTCTGGCCGGGGCGTGCCTCTGTGCCGGTGAACATTGTACCTTGGCGTGTCGACTGGACCGTGCAGACTGGACTCTGTAGTGTCTGGGCCGTGAAGAGCGGTCCCTGGCGGCTGATTCAGGCGCTACTGGATACTGTGGTGACCGGCGCCATGGTCGGCATGCCGTGGGAGTGACGCCCGACGACTCCGCGACGGAGACAGCCGGACACTGACGGGGGCTGACTGGAGACTGGGGGAGGGAGGGGTCGTGGCAGGAACGTGTTGCCTGTCGGAGGGATCTCTGTCGCCGGCGCTGTCCCGCGAGCTGGCCTGTATATCCGTATCTGACGTGCTCTATCCTCCGTCGCGACGTCGTTTTAAGTTCATTTCATACACAACACGCCCCGCGACTGAGAGACGTGTCGGCCGAACGCTGACGCCGGTGCAGTCAGCGGCGAGCCGACTGCGATCACCATTAGACAGTCAGATCATCGGAAAGAACGACTGACCGACTAGCAGATGAGCGGCTGTGGAATAGTATGTCATTCCCCTGCAACACGAACGTACATGGACACACATACAGACATCAACACGCGGTACACAACTAGTACATTTGATAGAGGGTATTCCTGGGGCGGACGCGGCTAGGACTCGCTCGTCGTAGGATTTGTGTTGGCCTGCTGTCCTGGCGAATACATGTTCCGTGATCGGACTATATTGGTTTGTGTTCGCAGCGATTTGCGTGTCGGGATGTGAACACCGAGCTGGGGCTAGTCGTTGGCACCGGCGGCTGGTACGCACTTCACAAGCGAGATGAGAACGTCATTAGCCTGTAGCCAAGTGGAGGTGTTGGGGAACTGGGTGGTGGTCATAGCCCATAGGGGCAGTTGAATAGGTCCGCCGATTAAGCGAAAGTTGGGTCGATTCAAGTAATCGATAAATGGCTCATTGTGTGCATGGAAACTGCTCATATTGCTGAGATGCATCAGTCCAGTATCACTTTCTCCTTATTAGCCTAAGAAAACGTGACAAAACGAGAGTGGAAGAACGCGTGAATGTTCCGACATTTGCGAGATGGCAATGTTTGACTTAGAACTATAATTTATAAATGGCTGATGCAATTGGTGATTAGGAACGGACCCCACTGCAGAGATTCGGCAAGCCAGTATCAGTTTCTCCTGAAAGGCCATCGAACATAAATGAGATGGAAATTGAATGTGGAACGCCGTATGAATGTTTCGAGTTCGGGAAACACATCGGCTAGACGATTTCTCATTTCCGTGACAATATGCATATTGCATATACAGCACCGCCATTCCATTATTTGCAATGCGATCTTCTGCATTCATGGCCAAACGGATCGTTAGAGCGACGAGCACGGCTCAACCTCTGGACATAAATGCCGGTCCTATGCCAGGCATGGCTTTGTTACAGGCAGACATTGCCAGTACCCATTTAAACGACGCTGCTAACGGCTTCCAATCGGTGAGCGGTAAATGTGGGTTTTTATTGTTAGCATGTGGTTTAAATTACCGGTCGATGTCTGAACGGGGCAATACATGTGCAAATTCTTCGAAAGACGTGGTGTGCCGTAGTTTCCCATGGTGCTGTTCGTTTTGTTCAGTTCGTGTGTGACCGACTCAAGTGGCTCCGTTCGAGGAGTGCCTAGTCTCACCGTAGCTCAGCTCAGTTCATAACGAGCCTAGTCTCACCGTAGCTCACTATGTAACGAGCCAGGCCTCATTGTATCTCAAAGTTCGTAACGGAGCGTAGCTCAGCTCATGTATCTCAGTTTCGCCAGCTCGACAAGCCTTTCTATAGCTCATTTCGTAGCTCGCCCGTCTATCCCTGTCTGCTTGCAAAGGCGTTGAGTGAATGGGTGCATTCTTGATCTCTCGTGAATTTTCTGACGTGATTGGTGTTATTTCTGGAAATTTCGTGAACTTGGTAATCATTCCGGGCGTTGGCGTAGCCTGAATTTTTCAGGTTTGTGGTGAAATCTGACTGACAGCTGCTGACCTGCTGACCGCCTCAGATCAAGCTATTTTTCAGTAAGGGATAAGAAAACCATACTTTTAACTATATATTGTATTTGGCTTAGGGGCGAACCTGTTGACTTGAAAACCCGATTGATTTGTTTCTGACCGTTGAATTACCTCGGATGTATTGATTGATTGCCAGCCGGAGGCTGGGGAGGCAAGTTGTCCCGCTCCCCCCCCCCCCCCCCTGGCGTACGCTTATGACCCCGGTCCAACCAAAGGAGCTATACCGCTATTTTCACCGAAACCAATCGAGAAGTGATGCTGCGCCGAAACATTGTCAGTAGTGTTGGACTTTCTACCATCAAACATTATTTGTTTCCTGGCACGACTTTGGACTTTTTTTGTTCAAGGTTGAAAGAACTGTCCGTTTCAGCATCGAACCAACGCCCACCGGCTACGGCCCTGCATTAACCCGCGCCGTGAGGGACTCACGCTAGGGGGCGTCTGCACGCCCCCTAGCGTTTTTTCAATGATTTAGTGGGAAAACGACGGCGTGCAGCTTTTCGGCATAAACCTAATCACACTGTAAAGTTATTGACTCGAGGTTATCTAATTGTCAGGTTTCACGTTGACTCCACCTCCATAAAGTTTACTGACGTAGTACAGTCAGTGGTTGCTGATTCGTTGTTCATAAGTGGCTTGACCTTACCTGACGTCAATTTTTTCTAAGTTGACCTAAACCTGCAGACTGTAACGTCTCAGAGTTGATTCATGAATCGGACTTATGGTTAGATTTTTTGTATGAGTCATGAGTTGTGTCGGACTACATTTAAAAGCGGTGACTGGAGTTCAAGAGTCGAGTCGATTTCATTTGTTGAAACATAACTTGAGTCAAGAGTTGAGTCAGTTCTTCGGTTGTGATTCACACTTGAAGTAGACTCAAAGGCCCAAATCAACAACAACAAACTAGACTCAACGAATGTGGTCAAATGGAACAGGACATAGCTAAGGGGCATTTGGGGTTCACGTCCTTCACCTGAGCCAGGACCAATTTACACTAGATAAGAATGCGATTTTTCTGACACCCACCTTCCGTCCCCCCCCCCTCCCACGGTCAACATCAAGGAATAATGCAACTTGTGATGAGTCAAATTGAGGCTGACTCAAATGTTACTTTTGAGTCGAAATTCGAACAATTTGGTTAAAACTGCCTCTTTGTGTCAAGGTCGAGTCGGATTATTTGTCATACAGCTCTTGAGTCAAAGAGTCGGTCGATTCATTTTGTTAACAGCGCTTGAGTCAAGAGTCGAGTCACTTCTTCGGCTGTTTGAGTCAGAACTGGAGCCGACTCAAGAAAAATGTGTAGTCGTTTACTATCTGCTACTCTAGGTCAATACAGCCCAGGTAATGTGGAACTAAGACACCATAGTGGCGGTACCTGTACTATCGAGAGTGGTCAATGGGTGTACAGTCTGTTGGTTAAAACCGCGGTTACCATAGCCGGTTACGGTGCATCCCTCTCCGCTCAAAGGTGCCGTCCACGGCTAAGTCGTCCCGTAGAGTTGATACGCGTACGAGTTGCGTACGGGTATATGTACCTAGTATCGAGGATGTTTCGATGGCTTACGGTCCTGGTGTGCGAGGTAATGCATGAGTAATGAATCCCTCTCTGGCGGGCTGAATTTGGAACAAATTGCATGAATCAATAAAGACAGATTGCGGATAGACACGGTACGCGGTAACTAGCTAACCTGAAGGAAGATCTTGACCAACCAAAGAATGGCCAGGCATTGCATTTACGGGCACTCCCTGCGCCGGTTTGCGTTGCTTGCCTCCCGCCAGTGGAAAATTAACTCCGAATTTCAAGCTCGACTGGTTGGGCCTGGATCTGTGGGACTGGGGAGTTTTTGCCCCCCCCCCCCCCCCCCCCCCCCCAGTTAACATGACGAGTCCCTGTGTTGGGACTTAAATAGCCAAGAGCTCCGCCACGCTCCTATTTTTTGGGGGGAGGAGGAGGGACAGAAGCATTCTGAAGTCGATTCTTTCCATGCAACGCCCATTGGCGTAACAATAGAAGTTCAATTTGTGGGACACGTCTCCCCCGCCACCACCCTGTGGACTGTGGAGGATCCCCTGCTCAATATTGATCCGAGCCAAAAAAATGACCGAAATAGTTTCAAAATTATTTCTGACGAGCTTTCGAGAAAGATACATTATTTTTTGTCTTCGTCCCATAGGTGTCGAGTTTGAGGGGCGTCTAAACGACCCCCCCCCCCCGTCACGGCGTAGGTGGCGCCGAGCATCGGCACGGCGCGGATAAAGTAGACGATTCCGATGCCATGTTTGCTTTCACCAACACCATAATACCATTCATCAGCTTACGAGTGAGCGGATCGTGGACATCTGTCATAACCTCGAACTTTCAAGTCATTGGCTCCCAATATTGACTGACACTCTCAGTCTCTCACAGTCACTGATCCCGATAATTAGCGACTAGCATGCGGAGACGGGCAATGCGGCACAGTCTATCCAGAAGTAACATGTCATGCGGTACAGCCTACCATTGCACCGTGTGTTGCGGTGCAGTATACCAAGGCAGAAGTAGCATGGCATGTGCACTGTGCAGGCACGTAGTGCACTGTGCAGGGCGGCGGAGGTGGCCGCCTCCCCCCCCCCCCTGGAGGCCTGGTGGGCCCTTTGCGGCGCGCGCAGCGCGCCCGAAAGGGCGACTTGACCGCGCGAAGCGGTCGGTATCATGGATCTAAGTTCTCCGGCATGCGTGGTTTTGAAACTGTTAAGAGATTTCGGTGGTTCTTTAAGGGCCAATCAGGGCCTCTCTGAAAGACGCAAAGGGCCCTTTGACGTTCACAAGAGCCAATGCATGTCAGGGGGCCCCTGGATCAAGCCAAAGGGCCCCTGAGCGGGTCAAAGGGCCCCTGAACACATCGATGAGCCCTAGACAGCACAGAGGTGGCCCGTTGGGTAAGGTCTGACGGGCCCTGCGGGAAGGTCAAAAAGGCCCTCTGAGCGGTTCAAAGGGCCCCTGAACACGTGGAATGGGCCCTAGCCAGCACAAAGGGCCCAACTGGGAAAGGTCGAAGGAGCACCTGGGCAGGTCGGAGGGGCCCCTTTGGCAGGTAGAAGGGCCCCTGAGCGGGAGTCAGAGGGCCCTTGAACACATCGTAATGGGCCCTAGAAAACAGCACAGAAGGGGCCCCTGGGCAGGTCGGAGGGATCCCGAGCGAGTCGGAGGGGCCTGAGCATGTCGGTAGGGCAGAAACAGCCAGCGCATTCTTTACAGTCGAAAGGGCCTGACCAGGCTGGAAGACCCTTAGCAGAACCAGAAGGGCCCCTGATAAGTTGAAAGGATCCTTGTGTAGGGGTTAAGTTCCCTAAACAGACAGAAAGGACCTGGTGGGTCAGAAGGGCCGCATGAAACCAATGGACCATGCAAGAATTGCCGCTCCTCACGAAGTACGAAAAGCGGAGCAGATCTTTTTCTATCCGTTCTATGTCCCTTTTACGCTCGGGCAATAGCCCCTCTCGAGCCCCCACCCCCGCCTGGGCGATATCCTGGCTACGTGCTTGGTAGAGACCCTTGAGGCGCCGACCCCGGACGAAATCCTGGCTACTTTCAACGCTCGGGAATGGGCCCTCTCGAGGCGCCCCTGGGCGAAATCCTGAATATGTGCATGTTACAGACACTTTTGAGGCGCCCCCGGACGAAATCCTGACTACGTGTCTGTTAAATGGGCCTCTTTGAGGGTCCTGAGGTCCTGGTCCATTCCATCTCATCAAAAGTTGAAGTTTGTTTTCTTCAAAATCACAAAAATAAAAAATAATAATACAAAATCACAAAATAAAGTGGCCAAAATCCGTAGAGTTTTCATATCCCGTTTTTTTTTTTGGGGGGGGGCCCTTTCAAACGCTCGGGAAAGGGCCTCTTTTTGAGGCAGCTGCCCCCCCCCTGGACGAAATCCTTGCTACGGCCTGGTCATGTGGTATACTAGTAAAGTAATCTTTGATGCGGTACAAGCCTACCCATTGCAACCGTGTGGTTCGTGCAGTATACCAAGGGGCTATGCATGCGATTGATCGTGTAACATCTCGTGCAGAAGGGATCGACGAAGGCAAATTATATTTTGCACAATGACCTGATTTTAGAAAACCGATCGGGACTGTTTTGCATAATGCTATCTGTAAACGTTAAACGGCATTAGGTATAAGCCGAAGTGTATGAAGCCGCGGCTATACTGTTTAAATAAGGCATCGATAGGCACGACTGATGCATATTCTGTTATTGAAGTGTTCTTTTTTAGTTTATGTGATTTTAAAACAGTCTATGACTAGATATTTATCTACCTTTAAACAAAACCGATTGGGATCAAAGCACTGACCGTCAAATATCGCGCGGAGCTTTCTCAGTATGTTTATACCCGACGGCGACGACAGAGCAGTGTGGTGGTGCGCAGAAGTCTGCCGGGCCAGATCCGGCACACCCACCAATATTAGTCAGCCAGCATTATCTCGCGATCGGTGTTCCACGAAGTAAACAGTCAGTCGATATTTACTGTGCACGTGTTTAGTCTCCCAGCTCGGCCCGACCGGCACAGCTTACTTTGCCCCGACTGTTTGTATATATGCATGCGGCCGGCTTGACTCGGTCTCCCAACTCGGCAGTCCCCTTCAGCACCCGTGACCCATGCAGCGTTCAGGGAACGGGAAGAGATTCACTGCTATGGAGATAAATATACACTCGGATTCACTGTCAAGGTATGCTGCTGCTGGATCAGCACAATCTGATGCATGAACGTTTCAGCCTTTGATCTGGTAAATAATTGCTACTCGACAGTGGCACCAGCACCGGGGGACTTAGGTCTCTGTGCTGGGATTAATTTAGCCTGATCCGTAGCCCGTAGTCCGTACCTATACTTAATAATAACCTTGTGATCTTCTAAGACCTTTATCCGATTTCAAATGAGGTGGCGTGATTAATTTCATCACACGGGTAATCTGTGGAGTAATGTAGCGTGCGTTCACCGTGCGTTATCTCTGCTTTTGTTATTTGTTCATCGGCCTCCAAATCCGATATCCGTGTTCGTCATCCAAACGGCTCTCATTACTATGGATATTTGCGTCAACTTCGATCCGTGTTGGCAGCCATGGCTCATCGACCATGATATAGAGAGATTATATCGTTAATACAGTAGCAAATTATATCTACCAGGTCACAGGTGAAAAATAGAGTAAAAACACTAATCTATTCACATACAACACAAACACACACAATGCACAAATACACAGTATTCGATCAATCTTCAAGCGAGACCTGACAGGAACATGACACACTGATGTGACCTGAATGAGAAGCGCAGAGCCGAGAGTCGCTCCATCTCGCAGGTCCCAGGAGTGCCCGGCCACTCTCTATAGAGTTCAGTGCCGACCGCAGACCGCGGGCAATCGTTCACCGGCCGCCGCCGCCGCCACCGCCGCAGCGGGACGTCTTCCGGTGCGTCTCACCGCCCGCCCGCATGACGTCACCACACGCGGGGTCGAGGTGACGTCACTCACACACACACACACACACACACACACACACAGGTGCCGGTCTATCTTTGCATCGCCGCTGAGTGAGACGATGAGTCAGCGACGGCGTGGCGCCCGCGCGCGGCCACGGCCAGTCAGCGTTCGGCTCTGTCTACCGGGGTCGGCCGCGAATGGTCCGCGGTCGGTAAACAGTTGGACAGCGGTCGGTCAGCGGTCGGCAGAGTCGATCAGCGGTTGGTGAGCGGCGTCGCTGCCGACAGGTCCACGCCGATGACGCAGCCGCGGGCTCCGTTCAGCAGTCGCTGCAGCCGCTTCTGGTACTGCTGGATGCGACGGCGGGACGGACCGCGCCGCCGCCGCCGCTTCGTCGCCTTACAGCCCCGCCGCTGACTCAGAGACATGCAGTCCAGGAACCGCTGCTCAAAGAGACACAACACAAATCGGAGTCAGGAGAGACTCAGAGACATGCAGTCCAGGAACCGCTGCTCAGAGAGGCACAACACAGACCAGAGTCAGGAGACGGCAGACATGACGGCAGAGAAGGGAACCGCTGAGAGGAACAACACAGACCGGAGTCAGGGGACGGCAGACAGGACGGCAGAGAAGTTCGTCACAGGCGGCAAGGTACACGTAACTAGACAGCAGGCAGCGACAAATGCACCGGCGAGGTTAACAGACTACAGTGCGGCTAAATGTCAGAAGGTTAACTAGTGCTAGAAGGCAGCAAGTATACCGGTAGGCACGTATAACGATTTATGTGAGACCTGACGATAAGAGTTCTGACTGTAGGGTCGTCGTTATGTCCCGATACCACCACATACCGATTTATGTGTGAGGATTAATTGGGATAATTCATACGTGGGCAACTATGTGGATTAATTATGCGGATTTATGTGTGAGGTAGGTTTTTGTGAAAGGCACTGAGGCCGTGACTTCAGCCCCGCTGGGCAGTGCCGCCGTTAGCCGTGATGAGGGCAGTCGTGATTGATCGCCAGCTGTATGTGCACCGGCTGACACCTAGTGATAATAAACAGACGCGTTGACTGATGTCATCCTGTCGTGGCAGCCCTGCAGGGTCGTGGAGGGACGGTCCCATTGCAGCTCAGACGGAACATAGCTCGGTGTGATCAACACCAGGGCCACCGGATGTCGGGTTTTCTGTGTGCTTATTCTCTATCACTCCTGAGACCACGGTGGGCGTTAAGAAGCGGCTGAGCGGCGGATAAACCGTGGAAATTAGCAGGATTTTGATGCGTTAATGGCTTACCTCTTTGGTGCGACATCGCTTGGCGAAGTCTGGAGCTGAAGAAAGTTTTTTGATCACTCTCTTGCCACAGCGCCTCAGCGCTCTGTACAAACAGACATCTGAAATAAAGCGATGTATGTGGTTCTCACACTGGATTCGAAGAACGATTCACGCCAATCCAACCCTCACAAACATAACGCATATGTTTGCAATTTAAAACTTGGACTATCTTTTGGTCTGAACTTGGTCTATCTTTTACAGCAAAAAAGACCTTCATAAGTCGAAAATCGTGACATGTTTAGACGGCTCTAGTGTTAAAGCTTTCACTTCCGTGCGACATGAACGACTCCGGCTCTGGCTCTGGCTACTTATGGCTGCTTATATCTGCCAACTATGATCCACACGGGCCACGGCTCACCTTTGGCATCCACCGGTCGTCTTTTGACTGCACCGTTGCGCTGCTTCTTTCCCCGCGACGGTCTCGCGGCCTTGTTAATGTTTTTCTGTAACTGCTTGGATTTTGTGCGGTATTTTTTCTGTGGTGGCTTGCCCTTAGCTCTGGGACCAGTCCGTGGCACCGCTGCCACTTCGTTGCTTGCTGTCTCGCCCCTGAACACAAATACCATGAGTCATCCGATCATTATCAAACGCAAGCACACATGCAAATACACACACCTAGGGAAAATGTGTCCTTCACAGTTTACAGATAGGTTTTTCCGCGTATCTCTGACGCGCACATTTGCACAATTACCAGGCGTGTGTGATTCGCACATGGTGACTATCGCATGACGTTTACTACTGCTGTTTATATGAGCTGAAGTTAGATAACGGGAGTCATTTCCTGCTCACCGTCGGCGCTGTTTGAGTTGGTAGCGTTTGACCTGGCCGGCCACTGTGTGGGCCTTTCTGCCCAGCCGGGAGTAGCGACCCCGGCGGGGCCTCTGGCCGGCCGTTAGACAGATCGCCAGCGCCAGCACCAGCACCAGTATCGGCAGCCAGCGCATCGCTGAAAACACGGGCTGCTGGTCAAATAATGCAGATACATGCAGTGCTCACGAAACGGATACGCACACGCACATGCGGCACGTACACATACACGTACACACACATTTTCACTCCTTGTCGCATTATTTCGGCAGAATTAAATACAAGTCAGCGAAATTACCTAGTCATAAATTTCTGACTATGGTAAATCGCACACTTTAGCGAAGCTAAATATCATATATCAACATTTGTTATTTCGACATACCTACTTATTCCTATTTAACCGATGTTTTTACCTCATTAAATCTCTTCAAGAAACGACTTACGGAAGTCATGATTTGTTCGTTCGAGATAATTTTTTGTTAATCAATATGTAGGTACCCAATCTTTACCTCCTTAACCTGTCTATGTAGAGCTTCAGTACCGGGTTGTATTTTTCCTTCCCGAGTCATCGCATTACGATTCGTTTACTAAGCATTGAATCTGTGTGCGCTTCATGCTAATTAATGTTTTTGTCCTGGATGTATCATGACTTCTTCATTTACATCACTCCTCCCAGTATATAATTTTCCTGTCGTAAGTCCTCCAACCTCAAACGACCTTCATTAACTGATAGAGTAGATTCCAGACGTGAACGGATTTACTCAGAAGTTGTACAGCTTTTAACAGTGATGTTCAGTCAGGGGTGTATGATCCTCAGTTGGAAGGGGTGGGGTCAGCGGCCCCCCTTCACCCATCTGGGGTTTCAGCTTCCCGCAACTTTGACAATGAAGTGGGTCGAATCCGGGGAGAAATTTGTATTTTGTGGATTTTGATGGTACTTGAAGCAATTTTTCCAGTTCCATCCCTCCCCAACTTGTCTGGAGAAGCTACGACCAGGGGCGGATCTAGCCGTGGGTTTGCGGGGGGAGGGAAATCCAGTGACATTTTTTCAAAAGTTGTTGAGCGGTTGGAGGGTAGCAGGCCATTAGCGAGAAAGTTGTTGACCGGGGGAGGGAGCGCGTCGTCAGCCCGTCTGCAACTGTACGCAGAGGTACATTTAATGTACATTTCCTGTTGTAGTATAGGTAGGTACATGTTATTCAGCGCCAATAAGTGGCGCGATTTTTACGGGTTTGCCTGAAAACCCCAAAAATATAGACGGTGCACTTTGCAGAGGATAAGAAGTAAAAAATGTATTTATTCAATTTAACGTTACGACGAAACAAAGACGATGACGATGGCTTCGTTATGACGATGGTCACTGATGTGACGACGCGAAGCGGCGCGAAAAATATATTTGAGGTCTTTGGAAATTACATGTTCATATTGAAATCAGACCGTGAGTGGAGCCAAACCTAGCGAAACCCCTTTTCCTGGTTGCATACCTCGGTGTGATGAAAAATATTGAAATGAAGGTAGTTTTTGATATATGTATTAGAGGTGCCACTTTTCTACCCACTTAACCACCATAATGTGGGTAGTTACTACCCACGTGGGTAGTAGCGGGTAGCACAAGCATAGGCGTAGGAGCCGGGGGACAGGGGGGCAACTGCCCCCCAACATTTTCGGATTTTAACATTACGCCTATGGACTTTGCATGGAAAGAATCGACTTCAAAATGCCTTTCCCCCAACTTCAAATGAATTCCTACGCCCCTGAGCACAAGCGATCATTTGGATTAAGTTGGTGGGTAACAGAATTTTTATAAATTGACAAAAGAGAAGAAAAAATGGGAATTGTGATGCGTGAACAAATATAGACACCTCAGTTAATGAGAAGAGATCAACACAAAACAGTTCAGCATTGAAAAATGAGTTATTAAATGGCAGACATAATGATGGGAAATTTGTATTCGTGGGCACTTGCGGGTAGCTGACAGCCTATGCTCATGTGGGTAGTGTAAAGTGTTGGGTAGTTGATGGGGGTTTGCGGGCCGGGCAGCCACAAGCATGAAAAGTTGCATCTCTAATATCAATATGTATGTATGTACATTAGCCTAGGATAGTAAGTCACGATGACCGCGGTGGCAGTCAGCGATCAATAGTGCATATTGTAAAAATAACTGTTACATACATATGTACCGAACTGTAACGAGCAACTGGTAACAGTGCAAATTGATCGAAGGCAACAAGAGGTAAAACGACTTTTCCGCGCATAAATGGTCCCTGTGGATCTGGAAGTGCCTTGGGGGGATAGCTTGGGGAGATGGTTGGTCCACACAATAAGCTCTTCGGTCCAGCAAGTTGGGCACCGCCAGAGCAGCTTCCGGGTGCCCATGTCCGCGTCCTTGTGATTGTGACGCCTTTTCGGGAACTTGGCAGACTAGCTAAATATGTAGCCCGCTTGAGTTGAAAAATAATAAGTTATAAAGGGAGTGGTCCCTGGGGTCAGTAATTAGTAATTACCGCCAGGGAGAGCTCTGTCAGACACTGAATGTAATTCATTATCCTATTTTCCTAATTTTTATAAGCAATTGCCAAACTTGTGTCATGCCGCGAAATTTCAATTTTTTGACTGAGGATAGCTTGGATTTTACGACCTGCAAAGGCCAATTTGTACGAAATAAATTTGCAATTTGTCCGACCAATTTATTAAGGGGGCAAATCCATAGTCTCAGTGATGGTCTGTCCCGTGCCCCTGGATCCGCCCCCGTGTAAAGTAACAAGAATAGCATTGCTTCTCTTGCCATACAGAGGATCAGATCATGCCTTCGAAATTCCCGTGCACATGGATTGCAAAGCATTGTTCCAGTGAGGATTGTACACACCCAGAGTGACCGAGTTAAAGACCGGGTTTCTGAGAGGCGCCTAACTGTGGTGCATCTTTCTCTGCATATCGCAATAACAGTGACTTTCCTAAAAGATCTGACGTCACTCGTCAGGAATATTATACATCAGCAAGCGAAAAGAAAATGCGAAGCTCGGAGAATAGGTAGCTCTGCACCTGCTCCAAATCCGTGACAGCCATGTCGGTTTGCCCACGTAGTTATCCACCGCCGCAATCCACCACCACCGCAAGCACGTAGTTATCAGGGGGTCGGTGGCAGAATACAATTCCGCTCCTCAGCCATATGTTGTTGACCTGGGAGAGAGGGGGTGGGATCGGGTCGTCAGCGATTTAATTTTGTGTATGAATTTGGTTTGTTCAGGGGACATGGACCCGTACCCCGCCCCCCCCCTTAGCTACGTCCTGCACCACGTGTTGGAGCTGCGGACTCGTACGGCCCAGTATACCGCACCAGGCAGCACCACTTCTATATGTAACCAACTGACAGGAGAGCGCATGGGCGCATTCATGCAGGTTTTATCCGTGACCGGTATCGCTTCTGCGGTGATTCCAGTCCAGAACAATGCTACACTGCATAGTCGACGCATTATCATATAATACATTCCGGGTCGATAAATTATTAAACTAATAACACAACGTCAGTTACTGGAACCCTGATCCCAGACCAGGGGCGTAGAAACTCATTTGAAGTTGGGGGGGGGGGCAAAAAGCGTTTTGAAGTTGATTCTTTCCATGCAACGTCCATAGGCGTAATGTTAAAATCCGAAAATGTTGGGGGGCAGTTGCCCCCCCCCCTGCCCCCCGGCTCCTACGCCTATGTCCCAGACAAATGCGCCCAAACCAAAATAGCACATAAGGAAAACATTTGTCATCGCATTGTCCCGGATCAACCTAGACATGTAATTTTAGGCGACATGCCGTCTCGATGTTTACGGTTCTATTTGGTATTCCCGCACTGGTCAAGTGGATGCTGTGAATTGGATGTCTGCGGTGCCTGCCGTGTGACAGCCTTGGCACGCACTTGACGTGCAACATTGCATATATCAGAGGCCAGCGACGCCGCTACTGAATGTAGATGGTGTTCGCTGGAATCCCGCACTGCACATGCCACGCGAGACAAAGCTGCTGCCCGAGCTGGAGCACTCGACTCGTACCATATGTCTTCATTTGTGAGACTGACATCGGGTCTGGGAACTATGCAGCCTGCCGTATGACTCAGAAGCGATGTTTTTCATAAGAGTATTACCGTGGAGTGCACATTGCTGCTAGTTACAGATCCAGCAGTTGTGTTGTCTGTTATACCTACTCTCTGAGCTGGGAGTGAGATCAGAGCTCACGTAACCGTGGCATGCCATGCCAATTATGTTGACGTGTGAGCTGAATCACGCGGATATTTCCCTCTGTGCCGGTGATGTGCTCAGTCTCACGATAGGTGCTACCATTTACGGTGAACTACAGGTGCAGCAAACTCGCACCGAATTCGTCAGACGCTCCATTACAAAAATGCATACTTATAGCTGGGAGTGAACCACCGCAGACAGATGCTAGTAAGTCAGTACCTATCTTGGAAAGGCATGACGCATATAATGGACAAGTATGTTTGGAAAGCACCCGAAGTAAATTGATATATGCAACACTGGCATGCTCCCAATATTAAATTTAATTATAATATAAATATAAAAAGCACAGCAAAGGGGAGCTCCCGCTGGAAACCAGTAGGCACAGTCAATAGCTCAATATTCCTTCAGACCTGGCCTGCCCGGCTCTGGACGTCACCTAGCTGACTGGACGTCATGTCGCCTGACAGACTGATGCTGTCGCCTGACAGACTGATGCTGTGATTGAAATAAGAAGCATTTAGTATGCGGTTTGCCGAGCATGTGCCGTGTTTAGCCGAGCCCAGTTCCGACCATACAGATGGTGCAGTCAGCTGCGCCATCAGCTATCCATCTATGCAGGTGTCGGCGATACAGCTAGCAATTGTCTTTGTGTGCGATTTATTTGTCGCGTTCCAGCAGCTATAGGTATTACGTTTCCGCAACACATGCATTGAAGTTCCTGTCCTGAACTCTTTATTGTATAAGTTTTACACTTTATCGCTGATTACTTGATTTCGATTTAACATGATTAAACTGTTGTTCAAGCCATTGGGAAATTCCACGTTTAATTGATTCCGAGCTAAGACGTTAATCGCCGATGAACGTTTTTTGCAGCGCAACTAGAAAACTTCACTCATGCGGTAATAACGGCGACGACAAACTTCGATACATTTGGTTCACACGTTCAGTCCCAAAATACCGCACGTGGGTGCAATTTAACGCGCCCACGCGCTCTGGAGGTCCTCAGGGATAATTCCGTCATTGTGGTTTGTGAGGCTATGTTGTTCAATTAAATACTCCGATGCATGGCCATGGACTTTGACATTAGCTGACCAAACAATAATATTTGCGTACAATTATAGAACTTGGATAGAAAACGCTTTAGCTTAATGAGCAGGTGTTCTTTGTTGATATTAAACGGTGGTGGCCGATAATACCCACTGAAACTGTTATATTTCATACGAGGGCTTTCACAGCAGCTGCTTGGGACGGCGACTGTGGGCCGCTGGCTAGCCGAGTCCCTGTACATAGGTTGCATCTGCCGTGTCTCTGGCTGGCGGAGACACTGCAGTGCCGGAGGTGCCCTGTCGTACTGGAATGTCGGAATGCTCCCTGTGCAGGGAGGCGGACCACCGGTGTGTGAGCGGGGGAGAGAGAGAGTCAGGTGACCCCTGGCCTCGGAGACGGGGCCTGGAGGAGACCCGCCGGAAATGACTGCACTGCTGCTGCGTTGCCGGGCGGTGGCGCCGTGCCGGGCAGCCTGCAGCCATTGGGTGCCGCTGAACAGACAATACAGGAGGGAGAGGAGGTGACCCCAGCCAGCCTCCCCGGCTCCTGCCGCCGCCGCTCCTCCTCCTCCGCAGATGCACGTGCAGAGATGAGTACCGGTGGTGCACGCGGTGCCCGGTGCACGCCACCGGTGAAGACCAGCCGACCGAGTAGGGGACGGTAAACAGGTGCGCCACTAAACGATCATGATAGGCGATAGCTGTGCATCTGGCAATACTCAGCCGCTAAAGATGTGCATCGGGACTTCAGCCTATACTTCCTGACGTAGGTATGTAGGTATGTAGTGTAGGTATATGTAATTCCCCTCCATATATAGTTACTTCTCAGATTTTATCGATCAATCTGTCACTCCACACCACCATGGTTATACATTACACATTACACAATACGACATTTTACAATGCAGATCAGCATTTGATCAAACAGTGTGGTTCACCGTTAACAAAGGTTTTCAATTTAAGCCAGCTGAGAGATAGCCTTACTGTAGGACTGAGACAGTCCGGTGGTTTTGGTTTACCAAAAATATCTTTGTATGGAATCATAAACAGCTTCTAGTAGATTAAAAGTCCAGGCTTAAAGGATCTATGACGTATAGTGGGTGTACGACATAACCCGTCGCAATGGTCTGTTAACGTCATATTAACCGCAGTTTTCCGGGCGTTCCGTTTAACGTTACGGGCTGATGAAAGTCGTGATAGCGTTAAGCGTGGGGATTCGTCGATTTAACATGATTTATGTTAACTTCGATTTTTGGTAGCAGGGTATAAAATAATTGAACGGTGAAAATGATAAATGCATTGAGCTATGACTTACAATTCAATTTGATTCCCTTCTTCTTGGACCTTTCGTGACACTGAACAGCACGGGTCCTTGCCCAGCGTTTCATTTCGAAATCCCGTCCTTCATTTCGGACTGGACGGTCAATGACCCCGACCCTAATCTCAGTCCTCTCGCGGCACCTCCGTTGTCCCGTCCCTTCTCCCTCGTTCACTCGGTACCGGCGTGCCGACCAGCGTCCGCCTCCAACTCCTCTCTCGGCAAACTTCAGTGCCACACTTCCTCGGCTGCGTAGCTCCACAGGTCACAGTACACACTCTGTTCCGCGGCTGCACCTCGGTGCGGTCCCGACCCGGCCGGCCCCTTCCCGCGCCGTCTCAATGCAGCCCAGCAATTATAGTGGCAGCCGTCAGGAGACGTCGTTCTGCGAACGGCACCGGTGTCCGCCGCTCCGCAGAACCGGGCACGTGGCGTGCACGGCCGCCACCATCTATTTACTGCATGTTATCTCGCACGTAAAATTAATTTTCACGTCGCGTTGAACGGTGAATGAGAGCGGAGAGTGGCCCAGTCTGCTGCCGAGATCGCGTGACCATAACACGGTGACTCACATATATGGGCGATGGTCTATTTTTACCGGTGTCTTTCTTGAAGCAGTACTGGCATTTAGACCGTCATTGTCCGTCTGGGGACGCGCCTTCAAACACGCGATCGTTAAGCCGTGCCGGGGCATAGTGCCAAGCTAGACGGTCGTGGGCTGCGCTTTCGACCACCGAATGAACGTTTGGCGTGAAAAGGAAGAGGCAGCCGGTTAATGGAATGAGTTACACTGATTGCAAACATGCCGATTTCAGCGACGTGAAATTGATCCGATACACTTTTACCCAGCCTGCAGATTCGAAACCCTCACATACAACGCAAAGTTGCTGCAGTCTGCAGAGAACAAACGTAACTGTTAAGTCACGACAACACGACGATAATGTTCGTACTTCATGTAATTTGTGTAGTGCGATTCCAAATACGAGGAAACGGAGTTTCAGTATGCCGACTATTATATTATGCTCGTGCTGTTTAGCTGACCTGAGAATGGATTATAATTAGAATAGAGCTGAATTCGACCATTAAGGTGGCTGAAAATATAACGCCTCATATCTTCATATCAGATATGACCTTTAAATACACGAAATTGCCGGAAGTTTCCACGTGCCGTTTGGAAGGGAAGCGTTTTAGTCCCGATCAGGATTTATGCTCGACTGTCTTACTTTTATAAGTGAGGACTTCTGCGACAATAGAGCTGAGCCAACTTTTAATATCCTAGTTCTGAATATAAAATCATTCCGATCCAATCTATTCGAGCGTTGGAAACGTCCGGCAGGCAATACTAAGCGCCGGACGCATTTAGAACACCTCAGACAATAATGACTTCGTAGTGTCGGAACCGGCGCTCTGCTGGTGACCTGCACCATCCGCGGCGAGGAGCTATTCTGGTGGTCAGTCGTCCTTCAATGGGACGTCATTGCGGAAGGAAGGAGCGTGAGTGCGATCGGCCTGTGTCAGCTGCACGTCACGTAGGTACACTTTGGTGGTCGGTGGCGCCGCGACAGGTGGCTGTTAGGGCTGCAGTGAGTCAGTGACTGTCTGCGGTGGCTGCAGTGACTGTCTGCGGTGGCAGCAGTGCCGGCTCCGCGGGATTACAGCTCTCTAAAGGTGCCGACCCAGCCCAGAGACACAGAGAGACGTACAGCGTACGTACACTGCTGGCTGTGATACAATGATCGGCCCGGAGAAGCAGCGCTCCTCGAATTAAGCGGGCAGTGATTCATACAGGGTATCTAGAATGGTAAAATAACATATTCGTATCCAAAAAAAAATACCATAAGATTTAAGCTATGCATGATGAGCATTGTATAGTTTTTGTGTTTTGTGTATTTTCTTATTTGCTTACAGGGATACCATTTTTTCTTACACAGCTAGGAACCAGATTCAAATGGAAAATTGTGCCGAAAACATATGTGTAAAATCACTTGCGAAAGTCAATCTTAAATCAAATAAAAAACTACAGTATTTTTCAACTTAATTAAACACTTATATTTTACCTGACAAATCCCATTATAAGTATTATATTATATATCATGTATCATATATACCTATATATATATATATATATATATATATATATATATATATATATATATATATATATATATACATATATATATCGTATTATATCATGCAACTAATTATACAACTTTATCAGTCCTTTTATAAGTAATTGTAATCTGATTAATTTAAAGCATTTAAAACGTTATATTATAGGCACGACGTGACGACACGTCACAACAAATGCATCCGATTCCGTCTGACTGGATTATAAACCGGACCAAAATGCTGGATCGGCTTGTCGTAAATATAATTGTTCAGCAATGACAGGCAGGCTGCACCCAGCAGTCTGATCCACTGACTCATTTGGCATGACAACAGCCAGAAATCAGAAGCCGTAGACAGACGATAACGTCGCCAGACGGCACGAACCGCTTCCATTTTAACGGCCCCGCCGCTGTTACAGCAATAGACAGGCGACTTAACGTCATCAAACTGCTGTCTTACGAGCGCATCTATCGCTCCGCAGCGCTCCGAGGCTGGTGTCGCACCGACTAAGTAGACCGTATGACTAACCCCATGCTCCTTGTTCACTCACGACGCGGAATTCTTTACGATATGTCGTCCTGTCGCGATAAAACATCCCTGCGTTTTTCTTCGGTCCGTTTTTCAGACACCTGGTCTCGCCGCCTCCACCCAGCAGCACCGTTTTCCTGCTGAGCTTCAGTATTGTTTGATTGATAACAAAAACACGGTGTCGCATTTTTTATCGGTCGGGTATTCGGGCTGGTGACGTCGCGGAAACACGGCGTCTGCAGAAAAATGGCCGCTAACGGCGCGGACTGGTCAGCGCCTCGGCCGGCTGCCACTGCGGCAGGTGCAGCCGAGGCTCCCACAGAGTCACCACAGTCCCACAGCCGCAGTACGGCAGCACTTTCGAGTCTGAGTCACCGCGCGGCGCGCTTCCTGGCGCTCAACCTGGCACAGATGGCACCCCGGAAGGTAGTTTCCCAGACAGGATTTCCTTCCATGTTCCTCTCAGCCCATGGGCGCTTAATGCTATTTTTGTACTTGCAAGTAGAGGAGCAGAAAATCATAAATATTTTGTCACAGCCTAGTCACGGCCACGGAATGAGCAGGCAAGTCACAGCTTTAGTCCCGGCGCTGCAATGCTAACCCTATGGCGCTGGCCTTGGTCAGTCACAGCTCCAGCCACGGCCGTGACCAGTTCTGTTCCCAGCACTGGAACGCTAGGACCAGAATTATGCAACTCTACTTGCAATCTTAGGTCTTTGTTTGTTATGAATCTCTCAGCCTGTGCTAGCAAGTTTGTGATGTTATCCCGACGTGCCATAAAGTTTGAAAGTTAAAATTTGCGCTCACTTATAGGAAGGTAGCTTGACCTATAGTCAGTAGTCTGGCTGTAGAGTAACACTAATGGGTCCAATGACAAGGCAGGTCGGGTCGGGTTATGATAGGTCGGGTTATGATATGTCGGGTTATGATATGTCGGGTTATGATAGGTCGGGTTATGATAGGTCGGGTTATGATAGGTCGGGTTATGATAGGTCGGGTTATAATAGGTCGGGTTATGATAGGTCGGGTTAGGATCGGATTATGATAGTTCGGGTTATGGTAGGTCGGGTTATTGTAGGTCGGGTTATTGTAGGTCGGGTTATGATAGGTCGGTTTATGTTATAGATCGGGTTATAATAGATCGGGCTATGATAGGTCGGGTTCTGATAGGTCGGGTTATGATAGGTCAGGTCAGATCAAGTCAGGTCAGATCAAGTCAGGTCAGATGACGTCAGGTCAGATCAAGTCAGGTCAGATCAAGTCAGGCCAGATGAGGTCAGATCGTGTCCGGCCAGTTGACGAACGGTGGCTCCTTCTGCACAGCAATGTTGCGCAGTGCGTACTGCGCAGTATGTTCTTGCAGCCAGTGGACAGAGAGCTTCGTGACGCAATGCTGCATTAACGGTACATGACATTCAGTTGATTGGGTGTTGCACACGGGTGCGGCTATGTTGGTGGCCGCCTCGATTGACGTTTATGAAGGGTAAGAGGCGTGACATTGACAACAAGGATAAACACGGTTCCACTGGCAGGCAGACATCGAACCTGATTCAAAAGCTCAGTTTAGCCAGCCGAGTAGGCATGTTTCGCAACAATGAACACTGAACAGGTACTGAGTTGACTTAAGATAGAAAGTACACATCCACAGCAAACCGGATTAAAATAGTGATACGGATGACTTCCAGTTGTCTCGTCTAAAAAACATATCGTCAGAAACACCGGACAGCTGTCAGTGACAGAAGAGCAGCTGACCAGCTAAAACTGTGGTGTCGTTCCTGCAGGTGACTTCCTGTGCCGTTCGGTCCGTTTCCGGGCCGGATCGGACAGTCCAGTCAGTGTATGGTGCCCTGGTCCAGTCAGTCGGCAGAAGGAGCTGCAGCAGGACCAGTCATCGGGGAGTGGCACACAAGGACGCCGCTGTTCAGCCGTGAATCAGCTGAGTGCGAGCCGGCCATAACGGTGGCTGGTTAGGCACAGCAGGTTAGCACGGCATAAACGAAGTCAGCCGTCAAATTCACCGCCCGGCTTATGAGACTTACGGGATCAATACGCCGCTTACGTCTTAAATTGGTCATTCCTCTCTCGCATGTAGTGGTACTGGTAACTAAATCAACACGCCCCTACTTGAGTTGAATCATGGGTGGTGAGCTGAGTCGGTTGTTTAAACATATAAATACACAAACACCCGAGAACAGCCTACTCCGATCGGGGATCAACAACTATAGAACTTGCGGTTGCCAGGTAGTGATATCATGCGGCTGAATATCTAACACCGTTTACAACTGTTTATATTTTTTATATTATACAATAAAAGTAACGGCAGACACTGAGCATTCGTCTCCAGTTGCTGTTTATAGTTAATGGTGCAATGTATACATGCAGCCAACACATTCAGCATGTGTCCCGGCTGGATACTAGAGCCCTTCATGGACTGGGAATGGAACGGGAATGGGTGGAAATGACGCAAACTGTTTGAAAATTAATGGATTGGAATGGATATGGGACAGGCCATATTATTAATTTACAATAAAAACAGTTAAAATGCTGACCACGGGTGGGAATGGGGCTCCCATCAAGTATGAATGCGGATTGGAATGGGTTTGGGTCTGGCTGAATGGGCTGGAACGGGATGGGGGCTGAAAATGTGTCCCATGAAGGGCGCTTCTGGATACCCCGCGGATCGGGCTGGATACCCCGCGTGCCTGCGGTTTCGGTAACGACAGCAGCTGCGGTTTCGATAACGTCATCAGTACACACTGACGGAGCCAAAGCCAGTGAACAGCTCATTCGACTAGGACATCAGCAAACGACTCAAATAAGTCAAGAAGATTATTTATGTTTCTGGGTGGTACCCAGCCTGTGCCTTTCCGTTATTTTCTGATACGATCAACATGAGCTACACTTTTTAACTGGTTTTCAATTTATACCCAATGCCGATCAGAGCCGGAAACCTAGCCGCGTTTCATCTCCATATTTGTCCTTGCACCTGGAAGTGACGGTATGTGTCCGTGACACACGGATACAGGACGCGTGACGAAACTATGAAAGTGCCTTTGTGAACGGACACAAATGGACTCACCAAGGACCAACATGGCGATTGTGAGTGAGATTGCGTGTAAGGACAATTATTTGCAACATCATGTTCCCTCCTACACCAGAGGCGACTTACATTGTGATATGTGGGTCGCCACGCCCGCTCTACCGCCGTGACACGTCATCTGTGACGTCATGACGTCATTATTCATTGACTCGGATTACAGGCCAGTGAGGTCAGTGGGCGGCGGACCGGTGGTGGTTGCTTAGCCAAGTAAGGGTGCGTGTCGCCGGAAGGAGTCATCGACTGTGGACTGTGGAGCGAGCACTTCCGATTCCCGGCTGGCCATTACATCACACTAATTTCCCAACACCATAGTTGGCAAACCCTTGACCCCGTCATCCACCCCGGCAGGTCCTCCCACATAACCCCGTCATCCAATGCCCGCAGATCTGCCCACATAACCCCGTCATCATCCCCAGTTGGTCAGCCCAAGTCCCCGTCATCCGATCTGGGCTAATCCTTCTACATGACCCCGTCATCCAATCCTGGCTGATCAGGCTACAGGAGACAGTAACCCACCACCCACAAACACCCCTCTGACCGCTAGGAAGGACACTGGCCTGGCCAGTACACGGCAGTTTGGTATTGATCCTCTCATCCACGGTCTCATCCAGGAGCAGGGCCCCGGATCGCAGCGAGCCGGGTCATCCGTGCCATCGCTCATGATGAGAGCGTGGTCCGCTCCGGGGCGGCTGCTTATAAGGGCACGCAGGGCATCTTTGTGCCACCCGCCGCCAGCATGCGATCGTTCGTGGACGGCATCCGTTACGAAATAAGCTGCATAGCTGGGGTGTACAGAGCCGAGGCACAGCGCCAGCTCGATTAACCGGTCACTGCAGTTGTCACACGGGGTGTTTCGTCACCTTCTCATGTGCAGCTGCTAAGCGGGAAGTAGCTACACAGTACTAACATTCTTTGATAAGCCTGTCGTCAGCTTACTTGTTAATTGCTAATGAAGTTTAATGCTTCACAATATATTTTCTATCCGAAACAGAAGAAAAACATTGTTAGAGATACAAGACCCTTGGATCCCTGAAGATATAATTGCCCGTTATTATTGTACCTAATATATTAGCTATAACAACATCCGTAAGCAGCGTAACCACTGTATTCACGCAAGTTGTGTCAAATATAGTATATAACTAGATGCATTTCGCTTCTTAGGGTGCCAAACAATACACTTTAAAGCACTCAATTGAACTCAATTGAACTCAATTGAAGCCTTTCACTCGTTCTAATTGAAGGTCCAGTTACGGTGAAAGAACATTTTTATTAACACGTGTATATGACTTATCCGCTGGCAAAGGTCCCGGGGACACTGGTCTCGGCAGATGCTCCGTATGTTTTCCCAGTCGGATTAGTCGCTCCATTGTCAGCCTAACTGGGGACATGTCTGCGGCCGTTAGCCACCAGGCTGCACGCTGGAGGGATTGAGTCTCTGAGTGTGAACCAGCTGGCCGGGAACATCCCAATCATCCCGCGTCATCTGGATCCGTCACCGCAGCTCCAGCGATCTGTCTGTGGACGCGGCACGAAACGCCGGGCTTACAGGCGTGCTGAATGTCAGTCCGTCTTAGGCAGCCAATACAAAACGTTTGACTTGGTCCAGTGCTAGGCTTTCTTGGAAATGAAGCGTTTAAGCAAAATTAGCAAACTGAGACAAAAGTTGCAATTTGCAAGAAGAATATGTAGTAGAATAGACATATCTGCAGGGTTGTTCCCTACATCATGATGAGCTTGCTCAGTTGGAGGGCCGATAACAGGTCACTGACCGTTTTTCATCCCACGTATTTCGTCACGTGCAACCGCTAAGCGGAAATATAGAACCTTCGGGAGGTATGTCGTCAGCTCATAAGTCGAATGCTTCACAATATATTGTCATTCTGACATAGGAAAAATATATATTGCAGAATATGAAGCATGTGGAAGCCTACCTAAATACTTAATTTTACTACCAAGCTGTTGGAAACATATTAATTCCATTAAGTAAGCAGACTCAGCCAGGTGAAATCTAGGTGGTTGGAAGATATGTGTATGATCGAAACCGGGTTAACGGATGAAGTATGTCTGGGCGTTCTTGTCGGAACAATAGCCAATTGCTTGGCTTTGTTCATGAACCGCATCGGAATGACTCGATATAGATGAGAATAGCTCACGATAGACAGTTTGATTGGAGAAGGCATGACTTCATCTTCTGGAAGCCTGCATCGACTTTATTGACCCAGAGCAATCGACAATATCCGCTTTATATCCCCGCTCGATATAATGAAAAATAAACGCCGCCGATTGGCCTTAATCATCCGCCCACAATGTCAGCTGATAGGCGAGCTGATGACTAGCCTGTCCTCCACATGCGGGGTGGGGTGAAAAATAAGCCGATCTTATCATTTAGCATTTACCACTATATAGGGTGTGTGTGTGGGATGTTGGGCGCTGGACGCACCTTCCAGGAGAAATGCCCATTATAGATGCAAATGGGAGATTGTTATTTGCCCAAGGATGTCGCGGCGATAGACAGAGAATTAGTCACGCCCGGGTAAAGGGCGCTGCCGGACATCACCATTCACCAGCTGGCAGCACATGTCCTGTGATGACTATCTCGCTAAAGGCACAATCTGCCATATCTGCTGGGATTTGGATTAAGCAGCCAACATGCAATGTGCATGGTTTTCGCATCCAGTGCAACCTGAGAAACAGCAGTACCATCGTATGTGGCGAGCAGACAAAGCCCATTGGGCTGACAAATCCATCTTGTAATTTTCCTAACCAGTTTACAAAAAAAGCAGCAAAACTCTCTCGGTGAGACGGAACCACATTAGCTGCATCGTTTCACTTTAGGTACGGGAAATGTTAGTTCAAAATCGGCTAAAGTGAAACTAGCTTTTTTATTTACATACCTACCTGTCCTGTATGCATTCATCATCTTAGCTTCTTCATTTCACCTCATGCAGAGGAAATATTTGCTCATTAACATGGTTAGTTGAAGCAAACCATTTTGCTTTTACCTGCATTTCTATAGGTAACAGCATACAATAGCTAACGGCTGACTGGCATCGTACCGTACGCGCATGCCGTATACATGGTGACATTTACAAATCCGTTGCTCAGTGGAGGCTGGATTTCATGTCTATGCCTTGTGTCGACAAGCAATGCATGACTCAATAATCCGTCGATGCTAATCAAAGAAGTCAGCATTCGTA